>CM060594.1:39433905-39548905 GCA_030578255.1 Tiaroga cobitis
AATAGAATAGAAAAAAAAGATTTTTAAAAAATAAATAAATAAAAAGGATAGAATAAATTAAATAAATTAAATAAAATAGAATAGAATAAAAAATCATATAAAATGAAATAAAAATAAATGATATATTTGATATAAAAATATAAAATATTAATAATTAATAAAAGATAAAAAGATCATTTATAAATAAAAAAAACAAATAATAAATACAAATATAGCGTATATGTTTTATATAATTTAAAACAAACTTGTGACATTTTTGGCTTGAAAAAGAATGCTTTCACTGTCTTTATTTAAAATAAATGCTTCATGGTTTGGCATTTGTTATATAATGACATTTGCACATTTTTAAGTGCGGCTTGAGTGTCCAAATACTGTTGGGGCCGCTGTATAGCAAGACATATGACATTAGCATAATTCTCTCACTGTCCAATAACCTCGAAGGTTCATTTTTAGTCGGTAATTACCAGCATTGCTCACCAGGGACAAAAGGGCACGTCTTTATATCCAGTAGTTTGATGTGATTTGCACTGTGGCTCGCCAATTCCCAGAATGCTCCACACAGATGTGTTTCCGATATATTCCATGGCCAGTTTACTTAAGCTGCCTGAAGGCTCTTTTTTACCACACACACACACACACACACACACTAAAGCAAACTATTACAAATAAAACTGTTTAAAAATAATGTTATGAAGTAAATGCCTGGATGAGATGTCCCTGCATGTTAGCCGAGGAGAGCAGATGTTCCAAAACGGGGATAATTTCATTTATATCACTCCGCTACGAGTGACCCAGTACCTCAGGACAGGCTCGAAGCAAATTGCAACTAAATTCATTTTAGCCCAATTTTATCCCATTTTGCCTTATAATATCAGTCATGTTTGTTGAATGTTCTGTAGTCCTGTGACGCAAATCAGCGTTGTGTTACAGCTGTTCAATCCCCACTGGAGTAACACTGAGCTTTTATCTGGATGTGATGAGCGCCGGTATCAAGGCCAGCAGCCCCATGGCCTCGCGAGTTTACAAAGCTTAACACCCGTCTAATGAGAGAGCAGTCGTCCCTTTGTGCCCCTACGGTTTTCAAAGCTTCTCATCCATCCTAGGCCTTCGTCTCCTTTCCCTTTTTTTCTAGGCCCTGAGACAGCGAAAGATTTAGAGGTGCGTGGAAATGAGATGGAAGCTCTTTCCCTTGTGTGCGTCCCTTTTCAAAAAGATGGGCTTTAAAGCAGTGGAGCGTGCTGAAATGAAACATGATCTATAATGGTGCTTGGGATCCTAAAAGCCAACAATGGACATCAACAATATCTGCACTCAGATCGACAGAGGCTCAACCTTGTGGCGTTAACGGTTAGGTGCGCTCATTTGGCAAGATTTCATCATTAAATGCACGCTTAATCCCTCATGGCCGGCTGCAAGACTATTGACCAGAGCCACGTTAAAACGCGCTTCAGCGAGACCAACAAACAGAGTAACAATGTGACTGCAAATGGATGCAATCACCTGTCTCTGAGAAATAAACTCGTTCAGCATGTCAAATAATCAACCAGGCAATAAAAAGAACAGCCTTGGGTATTTTGCAGCTCTACGGGTCACCTATACTAAATCGATTAAAGAAATGAAGCGATTTTTTCACCTCGCGAGGCCTGAGGAGTGACGAGGGGTCACACACCGGTCATCGCATGTTACAATTATCAAGAAGCCATTCGTAACCATTCAGATAAAACCAACCAGACAACCTGGCAACATGCCTGACAAATAACATGACCATTAGAAATGACATCCAACAACAACAAACACCTAGAAAACCTCTCACATGTCTTTCAGAAAATGTACATAAAATATACACCTAAATATACAATTTTCGAACACATTTAAGGTACAAATTATGTAAAAAAAAAACATTTAAGTAATTATTTATTGAGTTGAAATAAACAATTTTTTTTAAGATTGTAAATAAATCTAAAAAAATCACAGTCAGATTCCAGATATTTGTATTTATATATGTATGTATGTAGCCTATGTGTGTGTGTGTGTGGGGGGGGAGGGAGGGAGGAAGGAAGGAATGAAGGAAGGAAGGAAGGAAGGAAGGAAGGAAGGAAGGAAGGTTAAAATGTAAAATAAAAGAATATTTTCTATAGTTTAAATTAATTGAATAATTTACATAAATTATATTAAAAATATGTTTAACATATTTAATGGAACATTTATTTAAGATGAATTATTTTTATTTTGGTTTAATTAAATACACAGAAAATAGAATATTTTTATTTCACTGTAAACTTCTCAAAATCTTACAGAGTCAAATTTCATGTACACTAATATAAATAATACATTTATAAATAAATAAATACATACATTTGATTCAAATGAAAAATTGTAATTATTTAAATACATTTGATTCAAATAAATATTCCAAGCAAATCTATATACTGTATATCATCTGATCTGAAAGTCTAAACTAAAGCTCACGTTCTGTTTTCTAAGGTATGGAACGACAGATGATTCACTGATCCGAGTGGCACGCTTGCAGCAGCGCATCATATCCGTCACAGGAAGAAATGCATGATGACATGCAAGTTTGTACCTGTCAGTTCTCATTGTCTCACAGTCCAGCAGCGGCTTATGTGTTCACCAGAACATACCAGAACAAGAAGCAAACCCGGCTGGTGCAATGGGAGAATCAGGCTTTAAAGTAATGCAGATATATATTGTATGAAATGAAATCATGAGTATTGTAACTTTATATATAATTAATTGAACTTTCTAAATGATCAAGTTCAAAATGAATGCACTGTGCTCAGTCAGTACATGCAAATAAAGCTGCCAACTGCCAAATCTGTCTAATTCAACATGCAGCGAATGACAGAAGCTCGAAAAATGCCTTGTTTTAGGACGAAAGAGTGTGGACGGGGATTTTTTTTATTATTAGTACCATATAAAGTGGTCCACGCTGGCAGGGTGCTGAGACGTTATAAGTAACCTTTCATAACCCTTGGCAGGACTAAAGGTTCCTAATGGTGTTTCCTGCCTCCCAGTGATCAGTGTACAAACCTGCCATCATAACACACACTCTTAGTTAGCTTCTGTGTAAAGAGAGAGGATTGAGCAAAGTGCACTGTGCACTGATCCGTCTCTGTGTAGGATGAAGGCTCATAAAAGGCATGGCACTAATGCAGACGGGCAGATTTCTGCACGACAGACGTACAGCGCTGTGCATTAGATGACTAATCTGGGACTTGGCAGGAATATGTGTTACTTATGTATGTTGCACAGCACAGCGACAATCTGCCACATCAGCGCCGATGTGCTGACAGAGTAGACTCCTATTACCAGTGCTCATATTGCTCATACTTAAGATAAATATAAGTAGCGGTTTCTAGTTTGCGTTATTTCACGGGACACGTCTGTATATTTCAGCAGCGATACGGGTAAATGAAGAGTCTCGGCTCTCTACCTTCCCTCAGCCCTTCTAATCTCCACAAAGCCCTTCTCTTTATTAAGGGATTAAACCGTTGACAGTCTATGCATACATCTTCATTTGGCCCTGTCTCCGATCAAGGGTCCAGTGCTGAACTGTAATAAAGCACTGTCTCCGAGTGAGCGCCCGATGGCCAGACCGAGGGCGTTTCAACGCATTGCAGAACTGATAGGCGGCACGGCATGCTTTGCAGAGCCTAAACTCTGAAGCAAGACTACTTTCCGAAGAGTGTGACACTAATTCGGCTCTGTCCACTTCAGGAAAGAGAGAGATAAACCCACTCTCTTCGTCGGATCCACGTCACACTTGCTGAGCCGATAAACGTCTTTGTCGCCCAAAGAGTATTTACATCAGTTTGTACTTTTACGCTTAGTGAGCAATGTTAAATTGTTTATCTGCCGACGAGTACATTCAAATATGGATTTCTCAGTTTCGCTGCCAAACTTGAGCACGCTTTCATCGTGTCCTCAATATGTCAAGGCAGTAACCTGACTGATGCCGCCACATGAGAATCAGTGTCTCTTAAATGAGAGAACTTGCAGAGGAATAAATCCGTTTGAATGTTTGCATGTTGTCACGTATAGTATGAGGGTTTGATGTTCCAGATGCACGTGTATGTTTTTGCTATGTTTACATGTCATGCTAGGTTATCAAATGTATAGTCTTGCTTAATAAACACAACACTCAAGGCTTCACACTGACTGATGAAACCAATATGCTGCTATGAGTAGCATACGCTAGTAGAGTTCATTAGTGCCCGTCCCCTTTTTCAGGGGCAATCCGGAAGTACTTTTCTCATACAGTTCATCATTGGTATATTGGCGGTAAAAACAAACACACTTCTTAGCACATAATCAGAATAATGAAAATTGCATGCAAACTGGAGTGAAGAGGTTTGCTCGTGTCATGTAAACATCTCACTGCAATTAACTCATTACTTTGATTATTGGAAATAATCGCATTATTGGTCCCATATGTAAACATAGTTATTGGCTGCGTCTGAAAACGTAGACATCTGACTTGTTGCATCGCTGACTTGATGACTTTGTAAACAACGTTTGCGCACGAAGGTACCTCACAAAACTGATTTCTGAGGCAGCGTAATGGTTTAATGATCAACAGCAACAGAAACAGAACTTTGGTAATAACTAAGCAAATATGTAATTACTACAATAGTAATTTCTCACTAGAAATGACATCAGAAGTGGGAAACGTTGTCTAAAAATGTACAATTTACACAAACTGACCACCGACCGCAACTTTCAGACTCCATCTTTATTTTTCTAGCTCAACTGTCACAGAATGGAAAGCACAGGATTGTGGGATATCAAAGGCAGTGAAGGATACATCAATGCTGCCTTCAAAAATCGATCAGATGAAGGTTTCTCAGGAGACAGGAAGCGAAGCTAACATTGGATTCAGACGTGCCTTGACGCTTTCCTAACTTGGATTGCATCCTCCGAAGGCAGCATTTTAAGCTTTCGGACACAGCCATTCTCTTCATGATCACTTGAAGGCTACGGGCAGGTTTTAACAGAATTAGAGCTAAACTAGGACAGTGGCCCTTCCAGGACTGAGTTTGCCCATCCCTGGATCAAACAGTAACACAATAGCTCAAGTATCCACCCAAGTTAAGTCGCCTTTATTTATATAGCACTTATTACAATACTGATTGTTTCAAAGCAGCTTTACAGTGATAACAAGAAAATAATGCAACAAAGTTTGTTTCCGCTGTACAGCAGATCTAGAAGAAAATAGCGTCACAGTCCAGCTTAAGTAAGTTCACAGAACTTACTTAAGTTTGACCTCTGCAAAAGTTGGCGTGTTGTGAGGTCACTGCCGTTATTAGCAAAGACTTAGTTCACATCCTAAGACAGGCTTTCCTGCACTAACTTCTGCCTCCTCCGTTAAACACGGATACGGATTACTCGTTGAGAAGCCACTGGTGGGACGATTTAATTAACAAAGACGTGAGATGGAGACTTAGCAAGAATGACTTTCAGGGATCCCTCTCATTGAAGTGCAGCTTTGCAGATCTGAACAGTCCACTTCTCCTGACGATCCCTCTCCAATAATTATGGTCTGTTCTCCTGGTAATTGGCCACAGTGTCATTTTGCCGCGCGGAAAAGAAGGGCCTCTCGGTACAAGACAACCTCAGCCTTTTCTCCCCCCACGACTTCAGGATAATTTCTTAAGCAAGGCAGCACGTCGCCTCATGAATAAAAAATCCAGAGATGGCTGCATTAAAATCGCGCCGACAACATATTAATAACACATTTACATTCATCTGTGACTCGTCTCCCACTGTGATGCAAGCCTGGCAATTAGAAGTCAAATGCTTTTGAAGTACGCCACGGAAGCACTCCTCTGAGTCTCTGCACTGCTAATGATGGCTAACGTCAACATTTAAGATTTGACCAAGCACCTGTGGTGCCTTGTAGTTTAAAGGGATAGTTCACCCAAAATCGAACACTTAAAATGGGTAGTTAGGGTCATGGATTTGGGTTTTTTCAGATAAAATGAAAAACATTAGCCAGTGAAATGCCTACAAAGAAAGCATAATGAGTCTTTTTAGGGCTTCTAATTTGAAACGCACTTTGATGTCTCTAAGCGAATAATGGGATACACCAAATATGCATTAAAATGCATAGCACACTGAAACCTTTCAGTATTAAGTGAATTAAGAATATTTGTAGACAATTAGTGAGCCATCACCGAAGGAAATTTCCACTGAGCTTGTTGCATTGCATTTTAGGATTGCCTTTTCATACTGGACATCATTTTGTATTCAAATTTGACCAAAACAAGGGAATTTAGAAGGTAGCACTACCCACCTTGTTGCTGCCTACCTTTTGTAACAGCCTTCATTTCCAAATACACTTATAACGCTTTAAATGCTGCCTCTGGGTTTGAAACAGGGCCGTTGTTTAATGGCTTTCTCCATACAATAATAAAACTACTTATATTCTAATCATAGTTCTGCATCACAACATAAACGTACCATAAAAGTGCCTTGAAATTAAAACCAGTCCAAATGCAAGCCAAATGTAGGTGACTAAATGACAGAAGTTAGATTTTCCTTTACCACACTGAAAGAATGAAAAACTCCATAGAAAAATGGATAATGCCCTGCAGAAAATTACCAGTTCCTTTTTTCGTTAAATTTACAGATATTTTCTTCAACCTCTATTCGTCTAACAAAAACCTAACGCAGACACACACACACACACCCACACTTACAGGCAATTTAGTGTTTCCAATTCTCCAATGTTGCATGTCTTTGCTGTTGTGCTGGAAACTGGAGTACTCAGAGAAAATCACGCCAACACGGGAAGAACATACAAACTCCATAGAGAAAGACCACCTGACTCAGCCGGGACTCAGACCTTTTTACTGTGAGGTAACACTGCTACCCACGGAGCCACTGTGCCACCAAAAATGCAATATGTAATGAGTCTGTAATACATTGCTGTGCTCTCCAACACTGAATTTGACTGTTAAATAGGAGTAAGTAAAATTTTAGCACCAACGTCATTAATAATAAACACTCAGCTCAGATGCAAATAAATAGATACAATGACTAGATTTAACCAATAATCATTTATTTATAAATTAATTTGACCATATCGTACCCCACTCCATGTATTAACCCTTGAATGCATACCTTGCGTGACGTCATTCACTACCCTCTAACTCATTCATTTTTTAAAGTTAGACATCAACTTTCTTAGTGTTCCTCAATCTATTCATTATAAATAATATATAATAGTATATTTTTGTAAAAAGTGTATAGGGTCACTATCGACCCAAAGTGTGCAATAGTGTAAGTATATATTTTTCTCTGCTCAACAATAGTTAAATCTCTGATGACTTGATAAGTGCAATTCACCTTTATTCCTCATGTCTGATAAACAGAGATGACATGATGTTTTACTCACAATTACCGCAGGCATAAAACAAAAGAATATACAAGTATCATCAGCAAAGCTCCAATTGGCTCAGCGATTTACAGCAGAGCCAATACTGTACGCAGTCAAATAGTGTCACTGTCACTTGATGGTGGATCTGGTGAAGAAGCTGTTAGTGATCAAAATATTGATTTTGAAAACGTTGAAAATGAAAGCTTTGAGAATATGGTTGAGATCGCGAATATGATCCAGATGCTGAATGTACTGGGAAATGAGCTCTGACGAGGACAGTGATGATGATATTAAACATCTGCTCAAACTGAACCCTTCCAAGCTGCGAAAGGTAACAAAATATGCTTTATTTTATTCTATTGTGTCTGCTATTAAAGGGAAGGTTACTATTGCAGAGTTAGATATAGATACGGGTCGCTAAAGACCCGATGCGAAACATTCATGTACTTAAGAGCTAATGACTATACACATAAAGCAAATTAAAAATTCCCGCTAAGACATATGACATATTTATGGTTCTAAGATGGATATAAGCAAGAATACAACATCAAAAATATGTCCCCAAAATGGGTCCTTCATTACCGCATCAAACTATCCTATTCTACCTGACCCGACAGATGCAGAGCTCACAACTGGGACCAATTTCCCCAGCTCCCTCTCCAGAGCTTTAGTTCATTATTCTTAGCCCAGAGAGCAGGGCACAGTAGGGGGTGAATTCATCTGGAGACATACACTCCTCTCACCAGTAGCACACACTTCTGCAGCCTTGAGATTGGAGGCTCAAGGTCTTCAAAGCACATTGCAGCTTATGGTTCTCCATATTGGGAGCAGGTTTGTTTGGTTGTGCTTCACAAGAGCGTGATTGTGAAGAATGCAAAGTACAAGCGACAAATGAAGAGAGAATTAGACAAAGGAAGGGAAAGATCTACTATTCTTCTACTAAGAAAGACTCGTTTCCCTTCCAACGAACTGTATTTGCATTTGAAGGTTTTGCGTCTTTCTCCAAGCTCTTTCAGTGCTGCAGTTATTGCAGAACACGCTTTTATGCAACACTTCTCACACATACTAGAAATATGGCATTTGGAGAACAATGGAAAAAAAGGAGAACAGGAAAACGCAATAACACTGGCAAAAATGAATGAATCCAAACATCGAAATCAAACCGCGGAAAAACAAAAGCGGAAAGAATTAATAACTGGTCCTCTCATTCATTACGATACGCATCCATCAGACGGTGGAATTACACAATGCTGAGAACAAAATTTGCATGCTGACTAGAGACCGCACTTCTTCTCCAGGAAGATAAATACAAAATTGTTGATTGGAACTAAATTCATGAAATGTCTGAAAAACATTGTATTGTATTGTATTACTTTATAATGTAATAGTCCACAAAAGCAACTACTAGGTGGACTACTGCACTGTTTAAACTGTTTTAAGAAAAATATTTATTTTGTTGCTTTGTTGCACTTTTAGGCAGTGATTGCTGGTGGCAAAAATATAATGTAATAATATAATATAATATAATATATAATATAATATAATATAATATAATATAATATAATATAATATAATAGGGCTGTAAAAATCGATTAATAACGGTTAATCAAATCTAGCATCAAAGTTTGTGTTTATATAATATAGGTGTGTATATATATTATATTATATGTATGTGTTTGTGTGTGTGTATATGCAGATCAGATTATATAATAATTAAAGAAAAATATATTTTTTTGTTGCACTATTGGCTGGTGGCAAATATAAAATAACAAGCCACTAGCTAGTACCACTTAAAGGGTTAGTTCACCCAAAAATGAAAATTAAGTCATTAATTACTCACCCCCATGCTGCACGCGCGAGAACTGAACTGAAGTAGTTGAAGGAGATCGCAATTCTCGCGCGTGCGTCGTGGAAATCTCTTGAAGTCTCGTTTCAGGCCTACAAGGAAGAAAAGGAATAGTCGAATAAAGTCGTTATTTTTGTTTGTTTTTTCGCACAAAAAGTATTCTCGTCGCTTGATAAACTTATAGTTGAGCCACTGTTGCGACATGGAATATTTAAACATTTTCTTTAATGACTTTCTGGGACGTCAGGATTCATTCCCTTAGGCAGCCTATGGAGGAGTGATCCAGCTGTCAGATTTAATCAAAAATATCTTCATTTGTGTTCCGAAGACGAACGAAGGTCTTACGGGGTTGGTACAGCATGGGGGTGAGTAATTAATGACTTAATTTTCATTTTTGGGTGAACTAACCCTTTAATTGCACAACAATGCAACTTAAAATTTAATGACAGAGACTGAGAACAAGCATTTTAAACTCCTCAGCTTCATGCCTTGAACTGTTTGTAATTCTAAAGCGAATGCCAATTAAGTGTGGAAATTACATCCCTGCAGTGTAGGCGACCAGCCTATTTGAAATTGAAATGTCAGATGAGATTGTTTAGCACAGGTCTTGATGGCATAGTCAAGTCCTCTCATTTGAAAGAAGTCCCTGGTGCCGTGACCCGGCAGCGCGAGGGGACGTTACGGTCAGAGGTTTAGAGGAAAAGCTCAACTTGATGCGAGATAATTAGTGGGGTTGCACAGAAATGTCTATGCCAAATGAACCGATGAAATCTCACTGGATTGAACCATATAAGAACACGTATGTTGCAGGAGAACCATATTAGCTTGACTGAAAGAGAAAAAAGCCAGTAAAAGCGACCCTACCAATGCAGAAAATAGGAGTTTAAAAGGAGTTTGGTGATAAATAGCAGCACTGTTTATTGGCTGCTTGTCAGAGACGCTTGTTTTCACCTCTGCGAAATGAATGCAATTGTGTGTTATTGTAAGCCAGAGAGAGTGAGCAAGAGAGAAACAAGAGAATCAGCAGTATTAGTATTCTGCTGTGGTGCTGGCTGCACTTTGTCAGGAACGGCGCTCTAATGGAGGATAAACGTCCTGTTTTCATGACCTGTTCTCCCTGCGCTCCTCGTTCCCCTGCAGGGAGAGACTGCCATCTTTGGGCAGGAGCACAGAGCCATATTTCTGTTTTTATCACCCTATTTTTCTCTCTATCACTGCCAGACACACACACACACACACAGAGACACTCTCAGGCTGCATGTAGCGCTTGAGTACAACACCTTAGATACGCCGAAGACATTAATCTCCACTCGTACACGCGACCGACTACTAAAATGAATCCATACCACACCTGAATCACCTCTCTATCAGTACACAGTCTCTTTAAACACGCTGCACTCCTCTCTATTCTTTATCAGACGGGTGTATACATACAATCTAAAGAGACACCTTTGAAGACGTAGCGTTTTCTCACATCAGATGGCAAGGAAGGGAAGAAAATTTTATTGCAGCTCGGTGAGGCTGTTTGTATTAGCTTTTGTCACAGTGAAATGGCTATTGCCGTGAGGAAGGAGATTTCTTTCACGCTATCACACTATTTTTTATTACAGGAGCGTGAAGAGAGTAATATCTTTACCGTTGTCTCTATGGGTTCTGTATGATTTGATTCAGTGGTGTAGTAGTATCCTGATCAAATTAAGATCCACTAAAAACTGGAAAAAGGACGACACAATAACCTATTTATCAAAACATCACTGTATAACATCCCATGACTGATACCATTCTGCTATTTGTTTCTTTATTGTGCGACTTCTTGTAGCCTTTTTAAGAGTGGCATTCGAAAGGAGATGTCACTCAAGCTGTTTGAACCTAATGGATTGGAAACGTATTTAGATATTTTTAAAGATTTTTATGTTTGGGGACGATCTTTGCACATATCCAGAAAGAAACATAAAATGATCTTCAGTTTTGAGTTTCAGAGAAACAATCACCAAGGGAAGCTTCTATACAAACCTGTAAATGATGCCTTCTACGAAAGTATCTAATGGCATCAAAGCACGTCTGATTCCAATGTTCATGTAACATCTTGCCTGCCAAGATACATCCGTTTGTGTTTGGAGATTAGTTGAAAGATGGGGAAACAAATGTAGAAATTTTAATACGTCTAGTTTTAGATAACACTTGAATTTGTTCTATATCATCTGATGGCATTATGGTGCCAGTTTCTTTTTGAAAGGTACCTTCAGAAAACACTGCTGTCTTTGACAAAGCAAAAAGGTGGCTGCCTTCAATTTTGGACACCAAGTAGCAATCAGAGAGTCGGTCCAGTCACTCGACCAATTAAACGCTCAGTCATTGGCAATTAAGCACTGATAACAGGGACGGTTTGGCTAATTGTACAGCAGGACTGGTTCCAAAATTCAGAAAGCTTTTACCTGAGAGACAAAGCAAAGAAGACTTTGTTTAGCTTCTTTGATGTACCAGCCAGTGTTCGGCTTTTGAAAGTATTGTGAACTAGCAGACGTTTGTGATGAGTTCAAAGGCATTTTAACGTGATGGCTTGACAGGCTTTTGTGGTCTTTTGTCAAATGCAGAACAATGAGTTTTGACAATACTTTTAACGAGGAATCAATTTGTTGAGAGGAGTTAAGTCAATGCAAGACTTCAAATAAAAGTCATTATTAAAGAGTTTATTAAGGCATTGTATTTAAATATGCAAATGCTTTTCCACTCTAAGAAGATTTTTCTTCACCCCCAGGTGGAATAATTGGAGGAATGGAGGACTGTTAATTGACAAGTAAATCCTTTCATCTTGTTTGGGATAATCTTTTCTGCCTTACTGGAGCGTGATTTGGTGCAATTCCAAATGCCCAAATGCAGTGTGAAAATTTGACGTATTTGCTTGTGTGATTTGAAACCTCGCACCCCCGTGATGCGCCTGCCCCCCTGCGGCAAACGGTGCATGAAGAGCCGTAAGACTGTCGCTTCCCATCACTTCCTTCTCTAGCATTCAGGCATCCTGTCTTAGACATCACTCCTGTCTATTACAAACTGCCCGGGGCGTGTGGAAACACACACAAGCGAGCTTTCTGAATATTTCCCTCTCAGAATTGGCACTTTTTCATATCCATATATGATATTGGATATCCATGTACGCTCTGGCTTATGAAGCCGAAGTTTCAATATTGCCATATTCATAACTGCAGCCTAGATTTTGAATCTTTGCAAACAAGCTAACCTGTATTCGTTCATATTTGATATGAAACATTTTTACTGTTGTGTTGGCAATTTGCAAACAAAGCAAACATTTTTCAAGACAAGAAACTCAAAACTGATACCATTTACTGAATAAATGTTCTATCATGCATAATTCATCACTGCACAATATTTGAAAGTATAAAAATGCTTGTTTTTCAAACTGCAAACTTTAGCCAAGGCCACATTAGTGGGAAAAAGCTGGTCACGAACTGCATTTTTTTAAAAATATTGTTGCATATTTTCACCATATTGTTGAATTACCGTAATAAGCTATTTTCTATTGAGTTTTTGACCCTCTCTTTGAAACACTCAGTAGGCGTGAAAAAAATAAAAAATAAAAAAATAAAGTATATATATATACATATATATTTGCCACTGCACTAGTGGAATTGTTTTGAAAACTTTCGATGTTGAAAAATGGCAACTGGTAAAAAAAATTTAAGTACTTGGAGTTACCACAAGTGGGCAACACTAAATACAGGTGTAAACTGGGTCTAAAACGTTTTGATCTTGTACACTTTTGACCACTTCCAGAGGTAGTCGAAAACACATTTGACCGGATTGCTTTTGTATAGTGTTAACGCTCATGTGGTCAAATGTTTTCAAACAGCCACAAAAGACCATCTACTCTCGGCATACTGTCCTAATGTGTAAAGATTATGGGAAGCACGCTAGCCAGACGAGATTTAAACTTTGTCTGCTGAAGACCCAAGTTTGGTTTGAAGGTGAAAAATGCACCAAACACAATGTTCTCTCACCATTCCTGATTTCTAACACTCACTTACTGCATTCGTCGTGGTCTTACTGCTATCAGAGCAGAAATGAAAGAAATGCTGCTCTCTGTATGTTTTTCTGTTGTCTCCGGGCACGTTATATATAAATTGCGTGAGCTTATTTTGTCCATTAGATCGAAAGATCTGAAAAAGCCCATATATTTATCCTCCCATAGACCCTCCTCTCAAAGAAATTAGGGCAGACATGGTTGAAAGTGGAAAAGAGATGGATTAAAACACCAGGTGTAAACGCGTATGTGTCTGCCTCGTCAACTTGTGATCCGATCGACCAAAACGCATCTTAATACCAGGTGTAAAGAGGGCCTTACATGCCAAAGCATCATTCTTAGAGTAAGGAGTTTGTTTAAATCACTTATACGGTTCACAATACAATGAAACACAGATTAACCTAATCAAACCCAAGCCTCGCCCCACAATATTTCCCACTGAAAACTTTGTTTCACTTAGAAATAGGTCTCATTTTTATGAAAATGTGCAAAAAATTGTCTACAAAAGTTGCTGTCCTGCTTTAAGGGTATTCTGGAACTGTCAAAATATCACAGAGGACAACAGAAGACAAATTGCCTCTGTATCTGTCTCTCTCGCTCTCTCTAACACAGCCCAGCACCAACAAACTTGACTTTTTCTGTTCGTTTAGGAGTGTTCAAAGCTCTTTTATGAGATGCGAGAGACAGCTCTCCCAAGAGGAACGTGGAAGCGGCGTGACCCTTCTCTCCTGCGACAAGGATACTCAAGTGAGGAGCGATTGGCAAACAGCCTACTTCATCCAATGCAAAAATACCCAACTTCTCCCAACATTTAAAATGTTTATCTTAGTGTAGAGAACACCGTGTCAAGTCAAGTTCTCCTCCACTGGGAAACATGCAATTAGGCCGAATAAATCTGAATTTGGAAGTGAAAAACTGGCAGTTTTTTCCTTTTCTTGGTAGGGTGAAAAACACAAGCCAAGAGCTTATAGGCTTTTTGTTTATGTCATTTTCTTCGTGAAAAGCACTAGCCCCTCAGCCTGGCTCTGTCCTCCTACTTCCGCTCAATTTTCATTTTCCTTCAGTACTACGTCTGGGAGTGGCTGAGAACGATGACGTTGATGTCGTGCGCTAGTTTGAGTGGTTTAAGTCGTCATACGTCACGACCAAACATCAGCGATTGGTTATGGCAGATCCAGAGTGGCTCTGGGCAGATCCAATAGTTTTAAACAGAGTACCCGTCTTCAAGGAAACTAACGCTTGTCAATGGAATGAAATGAAATACAAATGAAATGTACGAGAGTCTGGTGGGACCAGGCTACCAGCCCCTCGCTGTGTTGCTCAAAAATAATACCACCGCAGATCTGAAACAACAGCTCGGTCTTGCTCACCATGTGGTCCACTTTCATATCACTTCTCCACCAAAACAAAGACAGGGTACAGAGAGAGAGGGACCAAATCTGTCTTTATTTTCTCCTGCTCTTGTTTTGTGGATGGATTCTAGTGCTCTCATAAGTCCAGGCTGAGCCGGTGAAAGGATCGATGGCCGCAGACAGATAGATGGGCAGGCCTATTTTTGGCTTCCTCTCTGGCACCCTCTGGGCAACTTCTGCCTGAGAACATTGACTGATGTCCTGTGAAGCCGGGCAGTGGGCATTACAAGATAGACGCCAGCGCACGTGAGACAAACAGGGTAAAAAAGGTGTAAATGCAGGGAAGAGCCAGTAAGCTTCTAAATGATGACAGAAAAAAGTCAACATGAGAACCAAAACAGAAAAATGAAAGCGAGAAATATTATAGACTTTGACTGCACAATGAATAAAGCATGTGGTTTAAATGGAATAAGGTGTGTTATTAGATACGACACAAAGCAGATAACTGTTGTAAAATCACTGTAATGTCTCTGGTGGCTTATTTGGTTTGGTATTATCAATAATGGGATCCAATGTTCAATATTAATTTAAATTCAACCTATTTATTTCCACAATGTAAATACATTAACTGTAGCCTGCCAAGCAAATATTTATGTAATAATATAGTAGTATAATGTAATGTAATGTAACGTAATGAAACAATATAATTGTGACTGGTCATAAGCAACTCACTGTATATGATCCCAAAATAAAACAAACAAACATACATGCATGAAATAATATATTTTTTATTATATAATATATCATTAGTAGTTATTATACGACAGCTTATGTCAAAATGATTGATGGTGACCTTTGACCTTGCCCCTTGCCCTTCCTGTTTCCGGGGTCATGGATTAACCTTTGACCTACCCCTCCCGGTTTCCGGGGTTGATGGATTAACCTTTGACCTAGCCCTCCCCATTTCCGTGATTGATGGATTAACCTTTGCCCTAATGAGCGTTCGATCATTTGGTTGACATAAAGTTTTGACAGGTTGTTTTGATGGATGATTTGACCCTTTGACCGAGAGGGTATAAATATGTCATTGGTTTGTCTGATGTTTTGGCTTTGATGGTGCCAGATGTTTTTTGAAATCCGGGGTTCCCTCCCACCCACTCTCACAATGCTAAAAAAGATCACAGATGGTGTGACACAAATATCTCTTAAAAGTGTATAAAATATATAGTTTAACTAAAAAAGATCACAGTGTGTGGGTGTGTGTGTGTGTGTGACAGTTGGGTAAAATAACATTGTTAATTATAGAATAAAACATATGAAGGGGTGTACAAAAAATAAAATCATCTTACTTTATCAGACGTTCCCCAAAGATGCTGAAAAGCTACCACGAGTGACTCTCTCTCTCACCGGCCTTTTTCATGACAGCCATGGTCACCACACTAAGCATCTGTGTGTGTGTGTGTGTGTGGCTGTTACATGATATCATCACATTCCTGAGCTCATTGCAGGGAGTGAGAAAAGAGATTTTGTAATAATGTTGTATATTTCACACTGGCTAGAGTTGAAAAACATTGATCTTTAAAACTATATAAATGAAATGTTTATAAAATAAATATCTTACTAAATAACTAAAGTTACATTGATCTTTAAAACTATATAAATGAAATGTTTATAAAATAAATATCTTACTAAATAACTAAAGTTACATTGATCTTTAAAACTATATAAATGAAATGTTTATAAAATAAATATCTTACTAAATAACTAAAGTTACATTGATCTTTAAAACTATATAAATGAAATGTTTATAAAATAAATATCTTACTAAATAACTAAAGTTACATTGATCTTTAAAACTATATAAATGAAATGTTTATAAAATAAATATCTTACTAAATAACTAGTTACATTGATCTTTAAAACTATATAATTGAAATGTTTATAAAATAAATATCTTACTAAAGTTACATTGATCTTTAAAACTGTATAAATGAAATGTTTATAAAATATTTAACACTAACATCCTGTTCATTAAAAAATCTTATTAAATTACTGAAGTTGAAAAGCATTCACTTCTTTAAAAGTATATAAATTAAATATTAAAATAAAATAAATACACATCTTACTGATCCAGATATTTTAAAAACCACAAAAGACATAAAATCATACATAAATCATTATGTTTTAGAGCAATGAAATGAAAATGATCTTACTTTTTCAGCCGGTTGAAAAAAGCTCTAAGATGTCCACACGTTTAAGTTGTAAAAATCCCCCGAGGAGTCTTTGGGTGACCAGCACCTTTTGGTCTTCTATGTGTGTGTGTGTGAGTGAGTGGGACCCATGACGCCATCCCATTCCTGCACCCTTGCTGGGACAGTGAGAAAAAAAGCTGTATAAATGTAATAATGTTGTATATCTCACACTAACTAAAGTTGAAACCATTCAGTTCTTTAAATTTACAAATAATTCACACCGAACCAATTATTTTGAATAAACAAATAAATAAAATGCTTTTTCTCATTCATTGTAAAATAAATAACTAAATTGTACTGATCCAATTAATTTACATAAAAATCATCCCGCATGTTTTATAGATTAGCAGAAAACATACAGTTATGAATGGATGACAAAAAATAAAATCATATCATATATATTCATACAGCTTTACGAGTGGGATGACAAAAAATAAAATCATCTTACCGTTTCAGAGTACTGTAGAAAAGGTACAACGGCCTCTTAAAAATACATCTACATCTAGTCATTTACAAAATATAATATTTAACACTAACTAGAGTTGAAAAACATTCTGTGTTTTAAAAGTATATCAATTAAATTGTTGTTAAATGTACATTTAGTCATTTACAAATATAATATTTCACACTAACTAAAGTTGAAAAAATATGCTGTTCTTTAAAAATTATAAATTAAAAATAAAATAAAATAATATTTCTCTCTCTCTTTCAAACACCCGTCGTTTGACAGTCTCCGAGTCAGAGGTGAGGGGGAGAGTATGTGTGTGTGTGTGTGTGTGTGTGTGTGTGTGTGTGTGTGTGTGTGTGTGTGTGTTCAGTATGAGCGTCAGTTTCATGAGGAGGTCTCTGCCTATACAAGGGGTGCATCACATCATTGTCACCCCTGTTTTGCTAAGAGAACATAAAGTCTATACATGTTTCTACATATTGTGGCTATATGACATTAGTCTAGATTTAAGAATTTATTTCAAAGCATAATCGTAAAAGTTTAAATATTTTAAAATGAAAAGATTGTTTAAATTAAATCTTTATAGTTTTAATACATTCGTATCTTCTATTTATCTTTTAGAAGATTACTGTAAGGATTTTGTTTAACGGTGACCTAAAGTATAATTTTTATTAATATAGCCATAATGATTTTTGGACTGTAACAGCGTATTCTACCGTGTACACCTAAAACACGAACATCACAGAAAACTCAATTTTTACATTTTCAAAATAAATAAATAAAAATTAAATAATTTAATATAATTTCTCAGCTGTTTTGCGGCTCCATAAAATCTCTTTTTTAAAATTAAATTATTATAAATAAAGTATATAACTCAATGAATAATAACACATGTTATTAAAATGTATTCATACAAATTAAACATAGTTTTATCTAAATTAAGAAATTAATTTATATATATACATATAAATATTTATATAAATTACTTCTATAATGATAAAAAACTCCTTACATTTTCATAGAACTGAAGAAGTAGTAGAATCTAGATCTATGCAATGATAAAAAACAATCCAAAAAGCAAATAGTTTAAGTTGTGATAAACAAAGCCCTCCCAGATCCTTCAGTGATAAGCTACAGGGTGAGATGAAGCTTCAGACCCGCACAGAGACGGAGGAGTTACAGGCCAGATGAGCCTCTGGGGCACAATTATGTCACAGCGTATGCAATGCTAGTCTGCTTTTCAGAGGTTTATTCATATTAAATTCATTTAAAACCATAATGTTAAAAGTTTAAATTAGATCTTTTAAAATTAAAAGACTGTTTAAATCAAATCTTTAAAGTTTTATTAAAATCATATCTTCTATTTATCTTCTTAGAAGACTTCTGTATGATATAAATGATTTGCATAAAGGTATTATTTTTACTAAACATTGTTTGTTCAAAAAATAAAATAAAAATGTTATAAACCAAGAACTGTGCTTTGGCGTCTTAGATCTTATTTCAAATAGTTTTTTGTCCATGCGACATGAAACATGTTGTCAAAGTTTGTCACAATGTTTTTGTTTTAAAAGAAATCACAGGACTCTACATTGCTCTTATTTAGATTAAGTTGTATCATTTAGAAAATCACCACACATTTTCAGAGACGCTGCATAAGTAAAGTTTGTCTTGAGCGATTATTTAATTTTACTCGTCTTAATTCAAAGCATGATCTTACTTTTTCTGCTGTAGCTATGACCTATTGCACGTATAAGATATATCATATTTACTTTTCTTGCATCTCTCAAACTATCCTTATTCATTGTGGGAGCACACAGGGTGAAACCCCTCACTGAGAATATACTCATATATAATTTATAATATATATATATATATATATATCGGTTATCTACTCAAAATATATGTAGAAGTGTAAAATGTTAGCATTTGTTGATGCGACAGACTGTCTGTTGGCCGCATGAACAGACTTTGGGGAGAGCTGATGATACTAGCAGAAAGCATGCCCCTTTGACCTCCTCGATTCAAACGAATAGTGCTCTCTAGCGCCTCGCTTTTTCAAATGCGTGTTGCAACTACGGTAACCATTATGTGCCAAGAAGCTACGACACGTCATCCAATATCACTTCATCGAGTTTAACTATACATGTTCTACCGCTATGTTGCCTATATAATGAATTACACAACCACGGAATGAAAAAGCTTGTAATTTAGACCGTAACATTGACTTACCAGTCGAGAAGAAAGCAGGCAACTTCTCCTTCATTAGCTCTATCCACCTGGGAAAAGCTATCCCGATATTTACCCTCGTTTTGAATTTGCCGGACACGTTTCACTTTAAATTAATTTTTTAAGCTTTATCATGGCTACGAGGATTGCATTATGAAGTGCCGTGCAATCTTTCAAATTTGCCTGGGGAGTGACAAGCGCCTCTCACTGACCTCCTCGTGTCCGTTTCAGATGGTTTCAGTCAGCCGGCTCTGAACGAAAACGTGTTGTAGAAATGCGTTGAGGTAGCCTAGTGCTTTTTGTCCCTCTCCGCTATTATAGTTTTTCAAGATGGCGGAACGACATGGAGGCCTCCATGGACTTACCCGTCAGAACATTGGCAGAGCTAATTTTACACCAATGAGATCATATTTATGAATAAAGACATTAGTTTTTAAAAAGGTATTTTAATAGCTAAAATCACTGTACCTTTAATTTCAGATGTGTAAATTACAAAACTTTCAATTTTACAATTACATTTTTCAACCGAGTGAATCTACACATGGGAGATCTTCAGAAGTCATAACTTCAGGGGTCGATGGGGGTCGTTAGAATATTTAATTCCCCTTAAAACCAAAGATTAAGTTTAATGACACTAGTTTGCAACGGTCCCCCCAAAATCAAATACGATTTGTATTACACTTTTCAAAGGGTAATCTTACTTTAAAGTTAGAACAAAAAATGTAAAAGCACTTCTTCTTGTTTGCTGTGTTCTGACACAATGTCATTAATTGGTACTTTTTTCCTTTAAACTTCTTTTAAAATTTACTTTTCTTATTTATACAAAGGTTCAATTTCCATTACTTTCCTAGCAAGTATAAATAAAAAATATGATATATGATATGTCTGATGCAATGTTTTTGCAAAACTAATATGTGCTGCAAAACTCCAAACAGTTCAACTCACAATGACGGCATTAAGGATGGCCAACGGCTTAGGGCAATTGGTGAAAACGTGCGTATGGTGGTTTTCCAGATTTTCCGCCAAAAAATCAAATACTGTATTAACCTTTCAAAGATTAATCTAGCTTTTAAAGTTAGAATAAAAAAACAAACATATCCTCATACCTATTGTGTTCTGACACAAGTCCATTAACCGGTTCTTTTATAAATGTACTTTCTACAAATATCAGCCTGATAAATATGTACTTAATACACGATTAAACGAGGCAATCATGCTACCTAATACGTCTGACACAAAAGCAGTGAAAAAAGTAGTGTTTAAAACCAGATGATTTTTCTTTTGACAGACCTACAGAAACGCATGTTGATTACTAAGTTTCAGGCATAGTGCAAACAATTAGATAATCTCCTGCTTAGAATGTGTGTAAATAGTTACGCTTAAATGTTTGGGTGTATTTTGTCACACCATGGCGATGCACAGAACCACACTCTAGCCTATGGACTAACTTTAAAACATATTCTTTATACAGCAATCACACGCGTCCAAAACATCCATGTAAGATTCAACAGACCAAATCACTAATAAAAGCACTGTTTATAATAATAAATACACAAAAGTTCGCAAATGATGGTTTTATTACTATTACTATTCAGATAGCAGACGACACTGGTTCACATTTTGAATGTGTGTCTGTTTTAGGTGAAGACTTTTCTTTGAGAGCCGTCAACATTCAGTGTTTATAGGAATAAATGACCAATAATAATTTAAGTGTTTGTACTCTGAAGTATTTCTGTTTGAGAATGTTTGACTAAATTGCAACTTTCCCTCTATCTACGATGTGGAATCACACAAAGTATTAACATGCTGTTAATATAAGCAAGTATTACTTAAGTTACTTACTTATAAGTAAGTATTAACACGAAAAGTAAGCGCATGCTGTTTTACACGTAAACTATTACAACAGAATCACATCTGACTATTGCACTGAGAGAGGCATATTTATTGAGACTGTTAAACAAAGTTTGGTGTTTAAAATTAAAATTGCACAAAAGTAAATGCTAGAGGTCAACTTGCTAAAAAGTAAATTCAGCGTGAGCCATTTAAAACAAATACGAAAAGCCATTCGTGAGCAGTTTTGAATGTTTGTAATTGACATCATGTGTCTTTTTGTTTTTGTACAGTTTGCAAAAACTATAGTCTACGAACGGTCAAACATAGGAATTTATGAAAAACATGAACCAGATATTTCTACATGAGATATTTCTTTTAAAACATCTACCTGCTACGTCTACGAAACATCGACATGAAAGATGAGTATTGCTGTTACCCATAAAACCTTTACGCTACAAACTCGTCTAACTATTGCCCATTTCACAGCACAGTCATAGATACATCGTTATGCTGCGCATGTCGCTAAACAACGGTTAAGCTAATGAATTACCGTTGATAAGCGGTATTTTTACGTGTAGGCATAGGTCTTTTAGGCCTGATCCAGAAAACAGACGTTGTGTTTTATGTCCTGATAATTGTTGTTCTTTTTATGAAAACATATCGTAAATATCAATTGTTAGATAAATTATATCTAACTATCAACAGTTATATGTGAAACACGCTCAGTCGCATTAGAGTCGGATTCTTTTTTATATTGAACATTGTTATTGAACCGCTAGTGTTCTTAAATTGTTTACAATAGTTTCATTTTAACAACACTATCGTAACACTTATCGTATTTTGTACGGTGTTTTCTTTACACTTTCACCCCATGGATATCCGTTTCCTACAGTTAGCTGTAATGTTAGTGAATTCTAGGCCTTCTCTTTTTTATATACGACAGTATTTGCATGAATCGGCATGATTTAATAAAATGATGGTTTTAACCACATTAAATTATTATACCATCCTAGTTTTTAAATTGCGCTTAATTATATATTTTAACCCTTTATGCGAATATAGAATACCACACAAGGATCTCTGAAATATTTTTTTGTGGAAAACATCTATGTAGATCTATTTATGTTTTAAAAATACAGCAAAACAAAGAATGAAGACATCTTTCTACCAGTGACCCTCAAAATCTGGGCATACAACAAAACACAGTACATTATCAGAAAATTACTTTTGTCGCTTTTTCTGAATAATCTCACCAAGTGCGGATGCTTGATAACTATTATCAAGCGGTAATGACGTGTTTTACGTGATATTGATATCATGTTTTAATTTCAACTCAATACATTTGAATGCGCTAAAGGTCTATAACTGAACGTCTTAATATTTGGTAAAAGTTTACTTAAAGCCTGCGCAAAATACGTCCTAGCTACTTTATATAATATATATATAATCCTATAGAATAAGTTATGAGCTCGGACATGACCAGAAAATAATTTTTTATTTCAACATAGTAAAGTAAAACAATAACAACATTTACAGGTGATCGAGCAAGAATAAAAAGTCGCGACACGCAATCATGTTTTTCTCTAGGGCATAGCTGACCAGACTTTCAACTGTTTTATCAACATCTGTTTTTACATTTTTTGACAACAGTGACACACAGAGATCTGTTACAAACGTACACATACAGAGTAGTTCATCGACTTTAAATTCCTCACAAGATTCATGCATCACATCCAGAACTTTTCTGAGGATTACGCCGACCGGTTCTTTGCCGTTTATAAACATGGGCGTAACATCTGTCCAAGATCCAACCAACCCTCTTATGACATCCATTTCTTTTTTGAGATTTTTCACACCTTTGGTATCCCTCTCGCAATCGTTGTTGTCATCACACGCAGCCTCGATGATCCTGTGCATCAAGCTAACCATCGGGCCTCTAAAATGATCTTTAAACATAGAGTCTTGTGTAGCTCTCAAACGACACTCTTTCACCGTGCCGCACTCACACGCTGGATGACGCAGTGCCCCCACTACGACAGAACTCAACGGGGAGTCGCTCTCCATCAGCTTTTGCGTCGCCATTTCTGAAGTTTTTAGATTTTTCGGTCCCCTATTCGATGATGAAAGGTTCTGTAATCTCCTGGAGGTCCTTACAGTACAATCGTCCAGGCGTTGTACGTTAACACAGTTTTTGGGTTAGAAATGTGAGTCAAAGAAATTTGCGTCTGACAAACAGGAAGGTTGAAGCGGCCTTTGACAGTCGGTGTAACAACCAGACAATGTGCCTTCAACTTTTGATCGATGTTGCAGTAGCACAGCAGTCCGCGACTATTAGAGCTAGAGCCAGGGGTTGTGTGCGATAACTGACGCTGGGCTCTGTGTAGAGTTTATCAGGACAACTGATAGTGGTCCGCCCTCGCCCCGCTGAGTTGTAGTATAGGGGCGTCGTCATCATGATGTCGTAAACCGTTATATAGGATTAAAGCCACCTAGTATCAGAAGTAGCGTCATGGAGATGCTATGCATATGCCGCCAGAGAGAATTCTATTAATTACACCAATATATATATTTTTGAAACATATGGATGGTGAATGTTCGCAATAAGCTCAGTAACAAGCGATTAGAAAGTAGCTAGGACGTATTTTGCGCAGGCTTTAAGTAAACTTTTACCAAATATTAAGACGTTCAGTTATAGACCTTTAGCGCATTCAAATGTATTGAGTTGAAATTAAAACATGATATCAATATCACGTAAAACACGTCATTACCGCTTGATAATAGTTATCAAGCATCCGCACTTGGTGAGATTATTCAGAAAAAGCGACAAAAGTAATTTTCTGATAATGTACTGTGTTTTGTTGTATGCCCAGATTTTGAGGGTCACTGGTAGAAAGATGTCTTCATTCTTTGTTTTGCTGTATTTTTAAAACATAAATAGATCTACATAGATGTTTTCCACAAAAAAATATTTCAGAGATCCTTGTGTGGTATTCTATATTCGCATAAAGGGTTAAAATATATAATTAAGCGCAATTTAAAAACTAGGATGGTATAATAATTTAATGTGGTTAAAACCATCATTTTATTAAATCATGCCGATTCATGCAAATACTGTCGTATATAAAAAAGAGAAGGCCTAGAATTCACTAACATTACAGCTAACTGTAGGAAACGGATATCCATGGGGTGAAAGTGTAAAGAAAACACCGTACAAAATACGATAAGTGTTACGATAGTGTTGTTAAAATGAAACTATTGTAAACAATTTAAGAACACTAGCGGTTCAATAACAATGTTCAATATAAAAAAGAATCCGACTCTAATGCGACTGAGCGTGTTTCACATATAACTGTTGATAGTTAGATATAATTTATCTAACAATTGATATTTACGATATGTTTTCATAAAAAGAACAACAATTATCAGGACATAAAACACAACGTCTGTTTTCTGGATCAGGCCTAAAAGACCTATGCCTACACGTAAAAATACCGCTTATCAACGGTAATTCATTAGCTTAACCGTTGTTTAGCGACATGCGCAGCATAACGATGTATCTATGACTGTGCTGTGAAATGGGCAATAGTTAGACGAGTTTGTAGCGTAAAGGTTTTATGGGTAACAGCAATACTCATCTTTCATGTCGATGTTTCGTAGACGTAGCAGGTAGATGTTTTAAAAGAAATATCTCATGTAGAAATATCTGGTTCATGTTTTTCATAAATTCCTATGTTTGACCGTTCGTAGACTATAGTTTTTGCAAACTGTACAAAAACAAAAAGACACATGATGTCAATTACAAACATTCAAAACTGCTCACGAATGGCTTTTCGTATTTGTTTTAAATGGCTCACGCTGAATTTACTTTTTAGCAAGTTGACCTCTAGCATTTACTTTTGTGCAATTTTAATTTTAAACACCAAACTTTGTTTAACAGTCTTAATAAATATGCCTCTCTCAGTGCAATAGTCAGATGTGATTCTGTTGTAATAGTTTACGTGTAAAACAGCATGCGCTTACTTTTCGTGTTAATACTTACTTATAAGTAAGTAACTTAAGTAATACTTGCTTATATTAACAGCATGTTAATACTTTGTGTGATTCCACATCGTAGATAGAGGGAAAGTTGCAATTTAGTCAAACATTCTCAAACAGAAATACTTCAGAGTACAAACACTTAAATTATTATTGGTCATTTATTCCTATAAACACTGAATGTTGACGGCTCTCAAAGAAAAGTCTTCACCTAAAACAGACACACATTCAAAATGTGAACCAGTGTCGTCTGCTATCTGAATAGTAATAGTAATAAAACCATCATTTGCGAACTTTTGTGTATTTATTATTATAAACAGTGCTTTTATTAGTGATTTGGTCTGTTGAATCTTACATGGATGTTTTGGACGCGTGTGATTGCTGTATAAAGAATATGTTTTAAAGTTAGTCCATAGGCTAGAGTGTGGTTCTGTGCATCGCCATGGTGTGACAAAATACACCCAAACATTTAAGCGTAACTATTTACACACATTCTAAGCAGGAGATTATCTAATTGTTTGCACTATGCCTGAAACTTAGTAATCAACATGCGTTTCTGTAGGTCTGTCAAAAGAAAAATCATCTGGTTTTAAACACTACTTTTTTCACTGCTTTTGTGTCAGACGTATTAGGTAGCATGATTGCCTCGTTTAATCGTGTATTAAGTACATATTTATCAGGCTGATATTTGTAGAAAGTACATTTATAAAAGAACCGGTTAATGGACTTGTGTCAGAACACAATAGGTATGAGGATATGTTTGTTTTTTTATTCTAACTTTAAAAGCTAGATTAATCTTTGAAAGGTTAATACAGTATTTGATTTTTTGGCGGAAAATCTGGAAAACCACCATACGCACGTTTTCACCAATTGCCCTAAGCCGTTGGCCATCCTTAATGCCGTCATTGTGAGTTGAACTGTTTGGAGTTTTGCAGCACATATTAGTTTTGCAAAAACATTGCATCAGACATATCATATATCATATTTTTTATTTATACTTGCTAGGAAAGTAATGGAAATTGAACCTTTGTATAAATAAGAAAAGTAAATTTTAAAAGAAGTTTAAAGGAAAAAAGTACCAATTAATGACATTGTGTCAGAACACAGCAAACAAGAAGAAGTGCTTTTACATTTTTTGTTCTAACTTTAAAGTAAGATTACCCTTTGAAAAGTGTAATACAAATCGTATTTGATTTTGGGGGGACCGTTGCAAACTAGTGTCATTAAACTTAATCTTTGGTTTTAAGGGGAATTAAATATTCTAACGACCCCCATCGACCCCTGAAGTTATGACTTCTGAAGATCTCCCATGTGTAGATTCACTCGGTTGAAAAATGTAATTGTAAAATTGAAAGTTTTGTAATTTACACATCTGAAATTAAAGGTACAGTGATTTTAGCTATTAAAATACCTTTTTAAAAACTAATGTCTTTATTCATAAATATGATCTCATTGGTGTAAAATTAGCTCTGCCAATGTTCTGACGGGTAAGTCCATGGAGGCCTCCATGTCGTTCCGCCATCTTGAAAAACTATAATAGCGGAGAGGGACAAAAAGCACTAGGCTACCTCAACGCATTTCTACAACACGTTTTCGTTCAGAGCCGGCTGACTGAAACCATCTGAAACGGACACGAGGAGGTCAGTGAGAGGCGCTTGTCACTCCCCAGGCAAATTTGAAAGATTGCACGGCACTTCATAATGCAATCCTCGTAGCCATGATAAAGCTTAAAAAATTAATTTAAAGTGAAACGTGTCCGGCAAATTCAAAACGAGGGTAAATATCGGGATAGCTTTTCCCAGGTGGATAGAGCTAATGAAGGAGAAGTTGCCTGCTTTCTTCTCGACTGGTAAGTCAATGTTACGGTCTAAATTACAAGCTTTTTCATTCCGTGGTTGTGTAATTCATTATATAGGCAACATAGCGGTAGAACATGTATAGTTAAACTCGATGAAGTGATATTGGATGACGTGTCGTAGCTTCTTGGCACATAATGGTTACCGTAGTTGCAACACGCATTTGAAAAAGCGAGGCGCTAGAGAGCACTATTCGTTTGAATCGAGGAGGTCAAAGGGGCATGCTTTCTGCTAGTATCATCAGCTCTCCCCAAAGTCTGTTCATGCGGCCAACAGACAGTCTGTCGCATCAACAAATGCTAACATTTTACACTTCTACATATATTTTGAGTAGATAACCGATATATATATATATATATATATTATAAATTATATATGAGTATATTCTCAGTGAGGGGTTTCACCCTGTGTGCTCCCACAATGAATAAGGATAGTTTGAGAGATGCAAGAAAAGTAAATATGATATATCTTATACGTGCAATAGGTCATAGCTACAGCAGAAAAAGTAAGATCATGCTTTGAATTAAGACGAGTAAAATTAAATAATCGCTCAAGACAAACTTTACTTATGCAGCGTCTCTGAAAATGTGTGGTGATTTTCTAAATGATACAACTTAATCTAAATAAGAGCAATGTAGAGTCCTGTGATTTCTTTTAAAACAAAAACATTGTGACAAACTTTGACAACATGTTTCATGTCGCATGGACAAAAAACTATTTGAAATAAGATCTAAGACGCCAAAGCACAGTTCTTGGTTTATAACATTTTTATTTTATTTTTTGAACAAACAATGTTTAGTAAAAATAATACCTTTATGCAAATCATTTATATCATACAGAAGTCTTCTAAGAAGATAAATAGAAGATATGATTTTAATAAAACTTTAAAGATTTGATTTAAACAGTCTTTTAATTTTAAAAGATCTAATTTAAACTTTTAACATTATGGTTTTAAATGAATTTAATATGAATAAACCTCTGAAAAGCAGACTAGCATTGCATACGCTGTGACATAATTGTGCCCCAGAGGCTCATCTGGCCTGTAACTCCTCCGTCTCTGTGCGGGTCTGAAGCTTCATCTCACCCTG
The DNA here is from genome assembly GCA_030578255.1 of Tiaroga cobitis. Classification (NCBI taxonomy): domain Eukaryota; kingdom Metazoa; phylum Chordata; class Actinopteri; order Cypriniformes; family Leuciscidae; genus Tiaroga; species Tiaroga cobitis. Next base: position 39,462,280 of record CM060594.1, read on the forward strand.
TAGCTTATCACTGAAGGATCTGGGAGGGCTTTGTTTATCACAACTTAAACTATTTGCTTTTTGGATTGTTTTTTATCATTGCATAGATCTAGATTCTACTACTTCTTCAGTTCTATGAAAATGTAAGGAGTTTTTTATCATTATAGAAGTAATTTATATAAATATTTATATGTATATATATAAATTAATTTCTTAATTTAGATAAAACTATGTTTAATTTGTATGAATACATTTTAATAACATGTGTTATTATTCATTGAGTTATATACTTTATTTATAATAATTTAATTTTAAAAAAGAGATTTTATGGAGCCGCAAAACAGCTGAGAAATTATATTAAATTATTTAATTTTTATTTATTTATTTTGAAAATGTAAAAATTGAGTTTTCTGTGATGTTCGTGTTTTAGGTGTACACGGTAGAATACGCTGTTACAGTCCAAAAATCATTATGGCTATATTAATAAAAATTATACTTTAGGTCACCGTTAAACAAAATCCTTACAGTAATCTTCTAAAAGATAAATAGAAGATACGAATGTATTAAAACTATAAAGATTTAATTTAAACAATCTTTTCATTTTAAAATATTTAAACTTTTACGATTATGCTTTGAAATAAATTCTTAAATCTAGACTAATGTCATATAGCCACAATATGTAGAAACATGTATAGACTTTATGTTCTCTTAGCAAAACAGGGGTGACAATGATGTGATGCACCCCTTGTATAGGCAGAGACCTCCTCATGAAACTGACGCTCATACTGAACACACACACACACACACACACACACACACACACACACACACACACACACACACATACTCTCCCCCTCACCTCTGACTCGGAGACTGTCAAACGACGGGTGTTTGAAAGAGAGAGAGAAATATTATTTTATTTTATTTTTAATTTATAATTTTTAAAGAACAGCATATTTTTTCAACTTTAGTTAGTGTGAAATATTATATTTGTAAATGACTAAATGTACATTTAACAACAATTTAATTGATATACTTTTAAAACACAGAATGTTTTTCAACTCTAGTTAGTGTTAAATATTATATTTTGTAAATGACTAGATGTAGATGTATTTTTAAGAGGCCGTTGTACCTTTTCTACAGTACTCTGAAACGGTAAGATGATTTTATTTTTTGTCATCCCACTCGTAAAGCTGTATGAATATATATGATATGATTTTATTTTTTGTCATCCATTCATAACTGTATGTTTTCTGCTAATCTATAAAACATGCGGGATGATTTTTATGTAAATTAATTGGATCAGTACAATTTAGTTATTTATTTTACAATGAATGAGAAAAAGCATTTTATTTATTTGTTTATTCAAAATAATTGGTTCGGTGTGAATTATTTGTAAATTTAAAGAACTGAATGGTTTCAACTTTAGTTAGTGTGAGATATACAACATTATTACATTTATACAGCTTTTTTTCTCACTGTCCCAGCAAGGGTGCAGGAATGGGATGGCGTCATGGGTCCCACTCACTCACACACACACACATAGAAGACCAAAAGGTGCTGGTCACCCAAAGACTCCTCGGGGGATTTTTACAACTTAAACGTGTGGACATCTTAGAGCTTTTTTCAACCGGCTGAAAAAGTAAGATCATTTTCATTTCATTGCTCTAAAACATAATGATTTATGTATGATTTTATGTCTTTTGTGGTTTTTAAAATATCTGGATCAGTAAGATGTGTATTTATTTTATTTTAATATTTAATTTATATACTTTTAAAGAAGTGAATGCTTTTCAACTTCAGTAATTTAATAAGATTTTTTAATGAACAGGATGTTAGTGTTAAATATTTTATAAACATTTCATTTATACAGTTTTAAAGATCAATGTAACTTTAGTAAGATATTTATTTTATAAACATTTCAATTATATAGTTTTAAAGATCAATGTAACTAGTTATTTAGTAAGATATTTATTTTATAAACATTTCATTTATATAGTTTTAAAGATCAATGTAACTTTAGTTATTTAGTAAGATATTTATTTTATAAACATTTCATTTATATAGTTTTAAAGATCAATGTAACTTTAGTTATTTAGTAAGATATTTATTTTATAAACATTTCATTTATATAGTTTTAAAGATCAATGTAACTTTAGTTATTTAGTAAGATATTTATTTTATAAACATTTCATTTATATAGTTTTAAAGATCAATGTAACTTTAGTTATTTAGTAAGATATTTATTTTATAAACATTTCATTTATATAGTTTTAAAGATCAATGTTTTTCAACTCTAGCCAGTGTGAAATATACAACATTATTACAAAATCTCTTTTCTCACTCCCTGCAATGAGCTCAGGAATGTGATGATATCATGTAACAGCCACACACACACACACACACAGATGCTTAGTGTGGTGACCATGGCTGTCATGAAAAAGGCCGGTGAGAGAGAGAGTCACTCGTGGTAGCTTTTCAGCATCTTTGGGGAACGTCTGATAAAGTAAGATGATTTTATTTTTTGTACACCCCTTCATATGTTTTATTCTATAATTAACAATGTTATTTTACCCAACTGTCACACACACACACACACCCACACACTGTGATCTTTTTTAGTTAAACTATATATTTTATACACTTTTAAGAGATATTTGTGTCACACCATCTGTGATCTTTTTTAGCATTGTGAGAGTGGGTGGGAGGGAACCCCGGATTTCAAAAAACATCTGGCACCATCAAAGCCAAAACATCAGACAAACCAATGACATATTTATACCCTCTCGGTCAAAGGGTCAAATCATCCATCAAAACAACCTGTCAAAACTTTATGTCAACCAAATGATCGAACGCTCATTAGGGCAAAGGTTAATCCATCAATCACGGAAATGGGGAGGGCTAGGTCAAAGGTTAATCCATCAACCCCGGAAACCGGGAGGGGTAGGTCAAAGGTTAATCCATGACCCCGGAAACAGGAAGGGCAAGGGGCAAGGTCAAAGGTCACCATCAATCATTTTGACATAAGCTGTCGTATAATAACTACTATCATTATTATTTATAATGATTTTTTTATAAAATACTTATTTATTTTAATTTAATATTCACTTGATGAATGTCAGGTCTGCGTTTATCTGCTATTTTATAAAAGTGGCTCACACAAGAAATTTTACTGCAAAAAAATATATATTTTGAAATAAACATTGGCATTGGAAGCAGTTGTGCTGCTATCCTGAACTTTTTGATGATATATTTGTCTCCTTGACTTACATGCTTGCCTTTCACACCTCTTAAAGCCAGATTAACAGAGGAACTCGTACATCAGCAATAATGAGTGTCATGATGAGCTTGCAGATTCATTTCAACACAGAAATAAACAACAGCTGTTAGTGAAAGTGAAGGTAGAGCGTGTGGAGGTGTGATCGATTGCAGATCTCAGCCGCTGAAGTCTCACACTAACTGCGCTGGGTTGGAAAACGTAGGAGTGGAGATAAAGTGCGATCATAGTTTAACCTGTTGGCTGACCTCCGATTCAAACTGAATCTTATTTTTAGTATTTTTTTTAGTATGTATACCTTTTCATGTCGCACAGCGATTGGCTCCTGCCAGTGCAAACTAATTGGATGTAACAGATCTTAGTCTCGCAGTTAATTGGACAAGTGACTTTTGTTGAAGAAAGTAATCTGAGTTTTGAGATGTTCTGCAGTACATCTCTTTAAGCGCCATTAGAAGAGGCTGTTTGTATAAAGCCATAGAAGTCTTAAGTGAGACTAAACAGAGAATCTAATACCACCCACACAGCCTCTTCTCATTCAAGGTCATTGAAATAAAAGTTCCCGTTCATCATCTTGTGTCTCGTTGAATTAAATCTACCTCTAGAACGCTACTGATGAGGGCGAAATCCGTCAAGAGTGCCAGCGTTTGGACCCAGGGCGTCTCTTTCTGCTTGTCATAACCAATTAAAATAAACATTCTGGGTCACGGATTGTCTCTAGATGAATCTCGTGTTACTCACAAACAAGATCCTCGAAACAAGTCGCCCAACAAGCCATAGTTTCATTATTAAAGGAGCGTGCTTCAATCATTGAGGCGTATCAGCCTTGCTATTATACAATTATAAAATTATAAATATACACTGCCCAGCCAAAAAAAAAAAAATGGATTTGGATTTAAATCAGCAAATGCTTAAAGGGTTAGTTCACCCAAAAATGAAAATTAAGTCATTAATTACTCACCCCCATGCTGTACCAACCCCGTAAGACCTTCGTTCGTCTTCGAAACACAAATGAAGATATTTATGATTAAATCTGAGAGGTTGATCACTCCTCCATAGGCTGCCTAAGGGAATGACACCGGACGGCCCAGAAAGTCATTAAAGAAAATGTTTAAATATTCCATGTCGCAACAGTGGCTCAACTATAAGTTTATCAAGCGACGAGAATACTTTTTGTGCGAAAAAACAAACAAAAATAACGACTTTATTCGACTATTCCTTTTCTTCCTTGTAGGCCTGAAACGAGACTTCAAGAGATTTCCACGACGCGCACGCGCGAGAATTGCGATCTCCTTCAACTACTTCAGTTCAGTTCTCGCGCGTGCGTCGTGGAAATCTCTTGAAGTCTCGTTTCAGGCCTACAAGGAAGAAAAGGAATAGTCGAATAAAGTCGTTATTTTTGTTTGTTTTTTCACACAAAAAGTATTCTCGTCGCTTGATAAACTTATAGTTGAGCCACTGTTGTGACATGGAATATTTAAACATTTTCTTCATTGACTTTCTGGGCCGTCAGGATTCATTCCCTTAGGGAGCCTATGGAGGAGTGATCCAGCTGTCAGATTTAATCATAAATATCTTCATTTGTGTTCCGAAGACGAACGAAGGTCTTACGGGGTTGGTACAGCATGGGGGTGAGTAATTAATAACTTAATTTTCATTTTTGGGTGAACTAACCCTTTAACAGTCTATTATTGGATCATTATTGCATTGATGATTATGTTTCTAGCACAAACTTAAACCTAATATTACCAGTAATTTCTTTGGTAACTACACTGTAAATACACATACTGTAAAATAAAGTGTAACACAATGACAATAAAACAAAACTCTTCAGAACATTACCGCTACAATACGTTTAGTGATTCAACCTAAACTTATTTCAGTTTGTGGCCAAGGTAACATTTCTAATTCATTGTTTAATTCAAGTTTTTCAAATAATATTTATATTTTATTTTGTTTTTAATTCAATTAACAGGAATGTTTTTTAATAGTTTTAGTTAATAACACTAACCAGGACTAAACAGGGAAGAGGTGTGTGACGTCCCCGTTGGAGGGCAAACTTAACTTGAGAAAACCGATGGGAACATTTAAGATCTGAATACACCAAATGTTCTATTGTGCTTGTTTTTACTCCCTCTATCATTACTATAATAGCTATAGCTGAAGTCTTAAACCCCATTTAAGGCAGACAAATGCACTGCAATTGCTCCTTTGTGATGTAAACGGGGTATCAAAAGATTCACTCTTTCATTCAAGAGGATCATTTGCTCAGTCGCTCTACAGCTGCGGAAAGACGTCTAACAGCGCCTGACATTCACACAGCTCTTCCTGAGGACGTTACAGGAAGTTTAAACATATTCAGAGTTCCTGATGATGCACGCAGATAACAGTAATAATATCACCCAGCCCAGCGGGAATCAGATGTTTGTATGATAAAGAGCTGAAATTGTGATGATCCAATCAAGAGATCGCTCGCACACTGTGCATTCAACATACACTGCAAAACAACTGAGATTGTCACACTGACTTGTGTGTGTCAACATGGCACATTTACATGTAATGATCATTAAATGCAGTCATTGCATAAGACTTGTTTTTTTTTTTTTGCCAAGAAAATGAAAGACTGCAAAACAAAAAAACAAAACAACATTGTAAAAGCAAATAAGTGATGATTTGTTATTTTCAAATACTTAAAATCTTAAACTGCAAAATCTGATTGGATTAAAGTTGTTCAAATAAATTGCAAACCAGTCAATAAATCGTGTTTTTTTTTGTATAAAAATAAAAACTCTTTAATAAATTCATTTTTTTTAATAAATGAAATAAAAAGACATTATATGCATTATGTTGCTACTTTTATTGCAGCCAGCAACTAATTCATTAAAATAAAAAAAAAGCCAAAATGAAACCATATGTAATAAATGCTAAAATAGTTATTTTCAAATATTGAAAAGCTCAATGGAAAGTGCTGAATTGTGATTGGATAAGCCTTGTAAAATCCACTGTAAAACGGCCAATGAATAACTACTTTTATTTCCTTATTTTATAAAAATAAACACTTTAATGAGTTAATTTATTTTTAATAAAACACACACACACACACACACACATATACACAGTCATGGCCATAATTATTGGCACCCTTGGTAAATATGATCAAAGATGTATTTTTTTGAAGATTTCAAAACATATAATGTATAAATGTATTTTAAAAACTGTTTAATGTCTTCAGTGGTGCAATGTCCCTCATTATAAAGAAGTTTTAGAAAATTGAAAAACAATTTCAAATGAAACAGCACTCACACGAGATGAAGACTATAAGCTATGTTCGATCGCATGTGATGTCTGGTAAATACTCTGACAACTCATAGTGTCAGCTGTGATGTGTTTCTCTCGGTCCTGCCAGCATCGGCTTCAAACAGACCAGGGCATCAGTGGGCAGGACGTCATTTCTGGGAGCCAGCCGCTGGTTTAGCACCTGCATCCATCAACCGCTACCTATGAGTCACACAAACAGCCGTTCCACTGCTGTACTGCTGTTATACACGCGCGCAAGGAGCCTTGGGACTTTGTGTGTGATTTCATTCTGCAGGAGACAGTATTCAGTCTCTTACCGTCTCTAAGCACATCTTCACAGCCTCAGACAGACGCAAGCCTTCAAGGTGAAAACTGTAGAACGCCCGTTCACACACACTTTTATAGCTGTATGAAGACAGTACATACTTAAACATTCATCATACGCAAAGAAAACGGGTAAACAAATCCCCATACAACGTGAAGCTTTTTCAACACGTATTCTACGAACCAAGATGTGCTGAGAGAATTAGAAGTCCAGATGGAACTTTTTTGTAGCATTTTCCTTAAAGGGAGAAAAGTCTGTGGATTGCATTTAAATAAGGTAAAACAATATAAGAATCGGAGCACTATACACTTTTACTTCAAATTATTCAAAATATATAAAAAGCAAGATGCCACTTTATTGCCACTCTTCACTCTTTTTCTTTTATTTGATCTAATAGAGATTGCAGATCAATCTCTATTAGATCAAACAGCGCTGACGTGGAAACCAAGAGAAACACTGTGCCAATAATGAATAGGCTTTAAGTCCACAAATGAGCAACATATATTCACCATAGATTTAATGTAGTAGCCTAACACTAACTGTAACCATAACCATGAAAGTTTGGCAGGAATGGTAAAATGCTTTCAAATACGTCACACATCTTTTCCCAGCACTTCAAAACGCAAATATGATCATTTAAATGTTATTTTTAATGTGCAACGTACCAAACCATGACACTGTCGTATCGAACCGAATCGTGAATTTTGTGAACCGTTACTAATATGCATCCATCTTTACTAAAATCGCTGGCTTCCGGCATCGGCCATATACGTTCGCGAGAGAGTTGAGTTGGTCGACGGAAGGGGGACCTCTGACCCAACGTTTGACGTCGCTCCTCTTCTCTAATATCGAAATCCTCCAAAAAATTCTTTAAAACTTCTCATTTTAGACTTCTAACTTCTAATTCGTGACCAGTGTTTTGTTTTGCTCTATCCTCTGTGCCTGCGCGTTCCTCAATTTTCACCTAAGCTTATGCTACACCTACGTCATTCGTCGGGTCAACTTAGCCTACTTAAGATGGATATGATGCTATTTTCTTATAGATCTGCTGTACAGCAGAAACAAACTTTGTTGCATTATTTTCCTGTTATCACTGTAAAGCTGCTTTGTATTGTAAAAAGCGCTATATAAATAAAGGTGACTTGACTTGACTTGACTTCTATGAACTACATCCCTTTTCTCCGTGTATGCCGCGGGCGACAATGATTTAAATGTGTGATATTGTGACGTGTGTGTTGCCAGAAGAAAACTCAAGACTACAATCGAGGCGTTTCAGGAAGTTCAGAAACAGTGCGCACTGATATAGAGAATAACTCTCTTTGGAGTGACTTTGTAACTTTGCAGACATTTTTCATGCTCAAACAGCAACATCACACACTAAAGGAAGTTGGAAATGCATAAAAGCATAACAGGACACCTTTAACGCAACACAACACACCAACACTCCCCGCTGTATCTCACCCATCTCTCATCTGCTTGCTGTAGGACATACGCATTATGGGATCTGATACAGTCCGGACAATTGCACACGTCATCTTTCATTTGCCTGCTAAGAAACATGCCTATATCATCAGTACCAATTGTGCAGTAGGAGTTTTTTTATGTGACGTGGTTTATTGTGGCGTGACAGCTCCGCTTGAGTGCATTATATTGCTTTCTGCAGATGCAGAGTGAGGCCGACAGCGCATGTGACAGACTACATTAGAACTTGCAGTCCGTCTGCACCAACAGCCACAAACTCTGCATCTCCATTACTCTAACAGTGCCATCGTGAAGCCGATACCTGCAGTGCGATTCCATAAAAGCCCATTAAATGTGAGAGAGAGACAGATAATGCAATGAGATCATGACAATGACTTCATTCCACTTCTTGTTTCCTGACACCTCACATGCATGCAACACTGAACACACATTATGTGATTTAATATAGCGGTACTGTATATCTTACAGCCATGAAACCATTGTAAAGGACAAAAATGAAGTGTCGTTTGCTCATTAGGATGATACTGAGAGACAACGCTTATGTTTAGGATGGAAATCTCTGAGCACAATCGATGGACTGCGGGTCTAATTAACATTTGTAAGCACTGATTTTATTGGAAACCCCTCTGCCTGGGATCCTGACCTCGGGAAATCGGTGAACGACACGTCACCTCATCTGTTAAGACAGAAAGGCCGGGCTCCACAGCGTGGAGTTAATCACCTCAATGTGGCGGCAAGCTGAGAGAGTGAATTCAGATCAATTCCTCTCAGATTGGAGGAAGAGACTGTGCTCCCGGTTTCCCCCCCTCCTCCGATAGACCTGATTTTCCTTTTGCTTTCATTCCCAGTTTGAACAACACCGGAGAAACTTTACTTTGTGTGTTATAACACAGACAATCAGAGCCATGCAGCCTGTATATAAATATTGCCTTTTTTCCATATATTTTAGTAGTCATGGGCATCATTCAAAAGCTTGAACACCCTAAATTAATCCTGTGAAAACCATTTTGAAATTGGACATTGCTTTAAATGGAAAAGGCCCTTTAAACCTTTTTTAGAGGACTCAATTTTTGTGATATCTTCAAAATCAGAGCACAGTTTGCTTTGATTTCAAAGTTCAGGGTTAATACCTAGTTATAACCAGGTTATTGCAATTGCTATAATAAGTACATATATGTATGTGGAACAGGACTGTAAAATAAAGTGCTATCACATTTTGTATAAAATGAAAAAAAACTTTTTTACACTTAGATTTTTTGAAGTGCTTTTACAATAATCTTGAGGCCGTCTAATTCGATCCAATGGCGGTACTCGATTAGCGGTGAAGGTCTCACGCGTGTTCAGTCTCTTCCCATGGCAAAGGGATTTTTAATTAAATGCAATACATTTCATCTTATGTATTAACTCGTTTCATCTGACTCCATAAAATGAAAAAGGTTTAACAATGATATCTGTGCATCATTAAATACACGTTAATGTTTGACTATTCCTTTTAACTCTAATGAAAATAAAGTCAAAGTCTGTTAGAATAATCAAATATAACAATTTATTATGTCAGGTAAATGTATCATTACAATTCCATAATCAAATTAAAGATAATCAATGCAAACCATCAAATGTTTCTAGAACAAAGAACTTTACCCAACATATTAACTACATGAATGCTGAGCCTTGAAGACACAGCATCATGGGCTGATCTGATACAGAAAATGCAGCCCCGAGCTCTCGTTGCATTTCATTATATATCCAGACCTCCTTTGATATGTAAAACATTAGTTTAGTGGAAATTTACTGTTTTCCCCCACCATAGTTACTGGGGGTAGCAGTTGACCATCTGCTAAGAACAGTGGAAATTAGCATTCATGAATTTACACCTTTGGGAATTGGGAGTGCCTAGAGACCACATTCCTTTGTGTGCCAGTTATTCCTAAACTCTTAAAAACCTTATTACCTTTTGTTTTACTTCTTTGGGAATGAGACATTATTACCAGTCACCCTGAGACCTTTAAAATGATACTAAACAATAATCTTTCAAATTAAACTAATATAAATTCTTGTGTGAGTGTGGGTGATCTCTGCAAGAGTGGGGGATGTGGGGAAGGAGTGTATGTCGTTTCTTTCAGTCTTACAAGTCTTCTTTAAAAAGTGACCAATCTTCGGTTTGTATTCCAAAGCATTCGTGAACATTCACGAACAATCATTTCTTTCTACGTCTATGCTTAAAAAGTCGGGGTCGACAGGTTGAACTCATGTAAAAGTATTTTCAATTCATTTCTAATTGATATGCGTCACATATCAGAATATTATTTCACGGCAACTTTTGAATCAATTCACGGTCATGAATAGCGAATAGAAAAGTTCTCAAATGTGGTTGTAAATATGATACTTATCTCTTTTAATTCAGAGTGTTTCTTCAATGACAGTGACATAATATGCCTCTGAAAATCTCAAGTTCTCGTTCAGATAACATTAGCAAATGCATGAAAATCACAGAGGAGTGTCAGGCAGAGATGAGTTGATTTATCTAATCTATAACTATTAAAGCGTTATTGCAGGGTGTAGATACAGAAACCGGTGAAGACCATGAAGCAGCGTTCAGTCATCTCACGTGCATCTGTGTGTGAGCATACACTGACTGTGAAAAGTGGTTAAAACGCCAAATGAATGTCATTGAATTTGTAATTTGGTCATGGTTCGTTTGAACTTCTTTTGGTATAATTCATTGTGATATACCATAATACGCAAAAATGCTGAATATACTGCACAAATGTTTACTGAAGGAATAATTTCACCAGATAACATTCACAGGCTTGGACAATGGTTTGAATAAGAAATGAATACATAATACATTGGGTATAATTATAAATCAATATTAACTCTAAGAGTTCAATTCAATCAATCAATGCATCCAATTTTCATGGTCAGATCAATGGATTTTATACTCCAATCAAAACCTGCTGTTCTGCAACCACTGAACTTCAATTGTTTAAGTCACACAATTCAAAAATAAACGCCCTGGGCAATATTTAAACCGAGTCTTCCTGCTGTGGTGCAGATATCCACTGGTCTGGGCCATTAGGACCATCTCTAGACCCACATCTACCTTTAAGTGCTTTTAAATTCAGACAAGCTGTTTGTGCCGTGAATGTTTTTCCTGAAAAACATCAAGGTAATGTTGTTTACCAAGAAAAGCGCTGACGCGCTTGAGTCAAAGAAATCATTGAATGTTCCCCCACTGCAGCGTGTGAGTCCTCTTCTTCAAGCCGGTCCTGATGAAAGCCAACAGAGCGGCGAGAGTGATCTCCAGCACAGCAACCCTCTCTCAGTGCCGAAACAGGCCTTGGGCAAGCCAGAAGAGCTCTCTGGTCAAATTAAACTACAGCGTGAAAACACCCAAAGTATCAGATATTAAAAGGTATTTTCATGCGTCAAAGGAGCTCGCAAACAGTGAAAATACACGACTCCAGGAGTGAATGGCTAGAAAGTGGTGAGACATTGTTTGTGTACGTACTGAAGGAGCGAGTCATCTGATGACCGACTGAACCACAGGGTCACTCTTATTCAACGAGTGGAGAAAGAGGACACAAGAATGATCCCAATTTGATGATCGCATACAAACGGCTGCTGACTACATGCAGTTAAAACGATGCAAGAGCATTATTGAAACATATAACTAATTAATTAACTAACTAATTTAGTCTAGTGTTGTCTCTTATTTTAGCTTGATAAAAGTCAAGCTGAGCAGCCTCAGGAGGGAAAAGATGATAGATTCACTTTGTTTTTATGTGTGCTTTGATACACTTTCTGTTGTAGGTCAGAACGATGTGCACCCATTCAACAGTCCTCTTCCATTCACAGAGCTGAAATTATATTAAATAGACTTTGATTGTCATAAATTGGCACAGATATTGCTATTAACCCAGTCTGGGTAACACTTTATTTTAAGGTGCTTGTAATAAGCAGTAATTAACAGTTAATAAGACACTTATAAGACCTTATAAGATGCATATAAGCATTAACTAATGATAATAAATAAATTAAATAATACATTTCTCAAGTATCAATACACTGCACTTTTAGAACAGCCGAACAAACATAAATGGTAACACAAACTCCCAGTCACTTAAAAATTGATCTTCCCAAGAGGGAGTAGTTTCCCTGATCTCTTCAGGGCCTGGACCTTTAATTAACCCTTATATGAAGTAGTTAATGTGTATATGCATCTTATATGCATCTTATAAGGTCTTATAAGTGTCTTATTAACTGTTAATTACTGCTTATTACAAGCACCTTAAAATAAAGTGTTACCCAAGTCTGTAAAGCTTTGTTTGATTCTTTATAAGAAATAAAAATTAGACAAATATACAAATACTGTAACGCATCACAAACACAAAAACCGAAATAAAATATTCAACACATTTTGTAGACTGGTTAACATGTATTGGCGTTTATGTACATGTAAAGGTTGGCTAAACCAAATTTTTTTTTCTATTACAGTTGTTTCTAGGTATAAATCTAACTGCAACCAAAAATGACAGAAAAGGTCACTGAATGATTAAAGAAGGCATGAAACGGAAGTTGCGATAGTCTTTGCTTCCCTTTTGTGATTGTGGCGAGCAGGACGAGGTCTCGGGACGTGTTGAGGCCGGTGGCGTGATTACTGATGAACGACACCTGTGAGACGCACCGGTCGACCTCGTCCTGCTCGTCACAGTGGTGTATATCCGAGTGACGGCTTCTCAGATGAGAAATAAATGTAGTGCGGGTCTTGATTTTGCCCATCAGGAACTGATTAGATTGTTGTGTTTTGCTATTGGTCGATCTCATGTGAGTGACAGGTTGTCCCGCCCTCTCGCCAGTAAACTTCATCAGAGAAGAGATGTCACTGCAAGAGACCAAGATATTTTAATTAAAGATTACAAGGGCACATGAATTAAAACAATAATGATGTGCACGGATACATTTTTTATACGCAATATTCCATACAAAAAATAGAATCTTTTCGAATCAAAGTTAGATGAACTAACATCACTACCATAGAAAGAACCATTGCAGCAGTTCCTAGTAAAAAATGATCCATTTTAACGCAGTGTGGTGTAGATATTTCAAAGCGCACAGTTGGTGGTGGTCAGCGGGAAAGAGTCTCGGCAGCTGGTGCCTGGCAGGCCTCCGCCACGGAAGCTTCTTCCTCATATAAAGACAGATGGAGAGTGTGAGTGACCCGGCACACAACTTCTAGTTAGATATTCATTATTACTAGACTGCCATTAACAAGACCTGTGGTTATGAACAACTAGCTACACTAACTGCACGTACTGAATGACAAAGCCAAAAAATACACACTTCACCTTTAAAGTCACTATTAACTATTTTAATAAAAAAAAAAAAAAAATTAAATGAATGGTAGATCAATCTTTAATCAAAATAACTTCCCTCCCTCTTGCAGCGACATCTCTTCTCTGATGATGCGTTTACTGGCGAGAGGGCGGAGCAACCTGTCACTCACGTGAGATCGACCAATAGCATACCACAACCATCTAGTCAATTCGTGAAGGGCAAAATCTAACCCCACTCTACATTTCTTGTTTGAGAAGCCGTTTCTCTCAGAAATACATCAGTAGAAAAGACTAGCACAACTTCCGTTTCCTGAAAGCTATTAAAAATGGCTTCATTTGCTCTCCATTTAAATTGCGATTCTGTCTAGGATGAACTATTGAGATATTAAGAAAGTATTCATTCTAACAGGCTCATCTGAGATCGGATGTCCTTACATTAATAATGAGAATATGCCCCAGGGTGCTAAATTTATACTCAACAATAACAAAAAAGAAGGAAAAACTGCCTGTTATTTTGTTCCACTGTTCCAAAACAAGACAAAAAAGTTTGAGAAAAAGGAAACTGAAAAATCATAGTCCCTAATAATAATAAAATAATAATAAAATCATAGCCCCATAACCATAGAATCATAGCTGAAAAGCGAAGCAAAAAATGCTGCATCCTCATTAATTCACAGAGTCTGTTATTTGAGTAATTTACTGAGAAACATAATTAAGTTTAAAACAAAAACAAAAAAAAGCATTTTAAGGGTTTGCTCTACAGTGGTGCACACTAATGAAAGCTCTTCACAGCGAGATTGTCTCATTTGCTCTTTCGTGCCCTAGGAGGCCTGTCGATGGCAAATTGATATCAACACAAATGACATCAAGTTACAAGGCGGCATTGTCCTCGGCAGTCAGACAAACGACAGGGAGGACGGATGGAGTCGCCTCGTGTGAATACGGGATCGATCTTACGGTCACATCGGGGGAGAAAGAGAGGGATAGAGGCAGAGCAGAACGGATTGATTTAGGCTGATGTGTGCTTAATTAAGAAGAGGAATCTTCCACAGACGGGCTTGCGGGTCCTCGCCGACTGCCTGTGTAATTATAAGCCAGCTTCAGTGCTTCCACACCTCCTGTATTCAAGTGCGGGGAAAACAGAGGCAGTATTGACTCAATACAGACAAGACTATCCTCTAATTAGTGAGAGAATTCAAGAAAAGAACAATAAGGCTCAGGTACAGCCGCAGTCACAGCTGCTGGCTGGAATTTACAAGGATAAAAATCTCACGAGGATGAAGATGGAAAAAAGGACGTTGATTCTGACCACACAACATGGGCCAGAAAGCCGAAAATCAATATGAGTGCTGTAGGTGGCTCCCTGCGGTGCTCACAAACACAGATACTCCATACCGTGGTAATAACCACAGAGAAATGAACGGAGTCACCGTCTCTGTCAGCAGCTACAACCAGGGGTCACTATTACAATGACCTTCAGGCAGGAAGACACTTCAATTTGAGCTAAACATGTTTGTATTACTTACTGACTCCATGTGCTGAGTGAAAATTTATAACAGAAATAAATGTTTTTTTGTTTTGTTTGCTTTTTAACTAAAAAGACCAGATACACCAACAACATATTAGGCAGATGCTCATAATGCTTTGGCTCATCTGTGTACACTGTATATAATACATTATCTTGTATATGTTGAAATATGGCCGAGACAGGTTTGATAAGATTCTCATATTTTCTCACATACATTTACTCAAATTTACTTTATCTAACATATTGTAGGGAATCCTAATCACACAAATGTGTCATTTTATGTATTTTCTCGCTTTTAACTCATTAACTGTAGCTTTAATCCATGTACACTAAGTAGTCTACTCTAGCTTTAGTCTGCTGTCTATTGCCTGCGAACAAATTCTGTCTGATAAAGTGTCGTATTTGTTTTTGAGAAAGCAAATCAATTCCTTACTATATAGTTTGGTGTTAGCATGTGTTGCTAAGCTAACAATACAATGCAGAAACAAATATTTAACACACTTCACACATACTGCAAAACAATTTCAAAATATGGCCAATTCACTGATTGTCAGCAGAGAGTAATGTGTTATACATTGTTTGTTTGGAAATGCATACCGTGAAATCTCTGCTACATGTATGCTATAGCAGAAAGGAGATGCGACACTTTCAGACGCCGTGGTAAGAGTATGATTGCAGATAACAGACCCTCTGCACAAACAGTCGGGGAGGAAAAAAAGACTGAGCTAAAGATCCTGCTGTTGAAATAACAATCAAATGCCAGCATGACCGTGGAGGACGTGCTGTTAAGAGTCGGGGTCGCTGACAAGTGCATGCATGCCGTCGAGGTTGCATATGAGCTGCCTAAGGCGAATTGCTTCAACCTTTAGCATTCTCTACCCACAACCACCCACCACTGGCAGTGAAGTACAGATCAACACTTAGGAAGGCAAGAACGATGACTGTTAAATAAGAGTCCACAACGAAGTGGTGATCTTAAATGGAAGAGTTGGCATCAAAAGAATTGCTATTTTAATGCAGCTTGAGGTCAAACTGAGGAGGGTCATGCAAATGTCTGCACATGCAAAACTGAAGGAAGGATGAAGAAGGCCTATTTAAATTATTGGCATACATAATGGACCATGACTCAAGTGCCTCAATTTTATATTGTAGTTCCTCAATCGATTGCACCATAGTGTCCTCACTGTGAGTGTCCACATTACTGTTGCGTTTCCACTCAGCCTGATGATGGGCAGTTCACTCAAGTGTTTCAATGTCATGGCCTGGTCAGCAGATTTCTCTCTGTCCTTGTTGTCTCCTCGGAACCTGTCAAACTAGTAGGACACAACTGTTAGAATCACATAAAGGGCATTGGAGATGGTCTAAATCACAGTAGGCTGCCTATATAGACAGCATCCAAGCTGAAAGAGAATTTATCTCGACTTGTCAGCCATCTTGGATAAATACAATGCATTCTGGGATTGTTTTTTTTCACCCTGGAGAGTTACATGTAGCTTTAGATTTAGGCTAAAATGTTGCTGATTACCATTTGGAACAAACCTTTTGTCTGTAACGTACCTTTGACGCCTGTAACAGCTCAATAGTTTTTGGAACTGAGCCCCATACAGTACCTACAATATAACATCATGTTCTGTGGTCAAAAGATAACGCAGGAATTTCAATTGGATTGGTTGTGCTCTAGGATGTTTACACATTTGTGTTGTATACCATGCAGTTTACCATTTAAAAAAAAACATTTTAGATCAGTTGATGATCTGTGGTGTGGAAAGCAGTCGAAGCATCCACGTTCAAACACACAGTTTAAATCAAAGGTTCTCACATTGAGGACGGTGTGTGAGATACGGTAGCCTACATCAATCCTTCGTTTGATGTTCTGTGGAAAATCCCCATACGACATCTGCAAGAGTCCTCTACGAGGTCATAACGCAGAAAACAACAAACCAACAGAGAGAACGAGAAGGTGGGTAAAGCCGATGGGCAAATCCTTATCAGCCGGAAGCATAACAGCAGTGATACAGGAAATCAAGGGATGAAACTGGAAATCTATTATCCATAAGCCGTTTGAAATCTGTCTCTGTCGATGAACCTCAGTCCCAGATGGAAACTCTGAGTTCTTTAGAGTTTCCTGAAGCAGAAAAACACCTTGAGCTTGTGCTATTAAAAGCTCAACCAAGGTAAGGCAACATTAAGTCCCGCCTTTCTCCTTCCCCAGCCTTTGACCTTGCCAATAAATTTACAATTCCCTGGGTGTTTAGCATCTAAATGAGGCACACTTTGGTGGAACAGTTTGCAGAAGTCTTGAAGGGAACATAAAAGAATGGAACAGCAAAGGCTTGAAAAAAATCACTCTTGCTTGAGCCCTTCATAAACGTTAAGATTTCCCTGGTCAGGAAGACTTCCCAATTACAATTACATATAAACTGTGAATTTCCTTGGAAAAACCCAGGCCTCAGACTGGGAACAAACTTACCATGACAGCAAGGAGTTTTCAAACATCCCACGACAGCAAGATTACATTACGTGTGGAAATACAGGTCTTACTGAACAGAGAAAAAAACACATGAATAATGCAACCGGCTCACTGCACCTGGAGGAATAACAATGAGCTTCCTACTTTTCTGCCGTTATGATCCTTATTGGAGGTCCAAATGGCTGTCATAGAGCTTAATCTGTAAAATACACATACTTTACATGCATATATAAGCTCCATTTACATTTCAAGACTACTGAAGAATATACACAACTTGGTTTGTTGGCATATCCAGCCTGTTAACCTGCACTGAATAAAGGGAAATTGGTTCCATACAGACATGAGTTAACCTTTCGAGAAAGGAACGCAATGAGCTGTTGAATCAAAATGTTGCTGGAAATGTTTATTAGACAGGAAGTCATTAGAATGTAAATGTGTTAGGTGCTTTCTCAACCTCATTTTCCCTACGCTCACAAAATACATAAATATTTGACATTTATCATCTTAATTTGCTGTTCAAACATTCAAAGCTGTAAATTTGTTATAGCTACACTTCTTCGGTTAAAAACATGTTATGTACAATAGACAAGATATTGCATTTGGCATAATTACAACAATTGTGTTATTTAATTTACAGTTTTCTCAATAACTGATTTTTGTGAATGCCATCATCATCATCTGGCTTTCGCAACAAATCCGAGTCTCATGAAATGTGACCGTAAAAAGGAGAAAATAAAAATCATACTCCAGTTAATTTAAGAATTAATAAGAAAGAGGACATTGTACTGCGTTAGACGATCACATTTTCCACCAAAACAAAACAATAGCTGGTCTCTCCACTTCCATATTCGCTGGGATTTCATTTGCAGGGCCATACAGAATTGTAAACTTGGCAACATTTGGACAACAAATGAAATTAGCATGCAAAATGCACAAACATTTCTAAACACTTCTGCAGATTTTACACTGCTGTGCACCGTGCAACTGTGTTGGAATCTGCAGAAGCGTTTATGCATGTGTAATAATCATTCAAAAAGGTTGTAGATGGTCCCTCTACCTCCATTTCGTACAGGTAAATGAAACATGAGGTCAGGGAAGGTGCAGTCCAGAGGTGCCAATCCAGATTCGACTGGAACGCATCAATTCAGATTAAAAGTGGCAGCCCTTATTGCCTGATGGCAGCTTGAGTCTTTGTAATGCCCTAGGTAGATCAAGTACCTTTTATATGAAGCTTTTTTTACCAGGATATAACACTTTGTCTCACTGTCTTTCAGACAGCCAGCAGCCGTACGGTAACGCAGTGCCGTAAAGTGGTCCGGTGCACCGTTGAGTCCTTACAGTGAAGTCTATTACAATGGATGTCTAACGGTCCATTTGCATCCTAATAAAGCATCTTCGAGTTCAAGACATCCATTTTCCTTACAGCCCACCTGTTCCTTTGGCACAACACTTGGCAAAACTCCACAAAAGTATATCTCAATTTACACTGCGTGGGCATGTGCACTTGTAAGGAATTATTCTGACCACCTACACAGGTTCTAATCATTCAGACCCCAAACTCCAACATAACCTAAAGAAACTATCAATGCTTTAGGGCTCTGAAAAGCCCATATAGACTCGCCCACAACTGCGCTCCAATTACACAAATGGGACGGAGGAACTACTCTTGATTACACTCACATTAATTTCACATTAGTCAATGCAAAGGTGACAGTTCATATGGTGAAAGTTTTCAGATTTGTCTAACCCATGAGAGGTCTTTGCGTGTGGATTTTCAGAGACTATGGTAACTTGGTCTTACAAAAGCAGCAACCTTTCTAAAGGCCTATTCACACCAAGTGCAAACTTTTTAAACGGAGCAGTTTTTTTTCTTCTTCGGACTGGAAAGAAAATTGACCTGTCAGTGATACAAGCATTTTCTGTTTCCAGAGCCACCGCTGCACCCACACAGTTTAGCACATTTAGTTAACCGGTTTAATGCTACTGGACATAGGACTAATGTCATCTTTGAACATCTTTGTAAAATGACATACTAGTTCATGATCCCTTTGTACTACAGATATAAAACACAGTTTCCTTTGAAAGTCTACTAATAAATTATGTGCATTTATAAAAAAATGTGCATAAATATAAAATCACAGGGCAGACAGAGATTTGTGCAAAAGTGTTGTTTAAATCGCCTCATGCACTATATGCCAATCTATATAATTTCCCCCACACATTATGGACTTAATTTCCAAAAGCTTCAGATTCACGATGCTGTACTTTCTTTTCAAACCTCTTTAGTAATGTTCTAATATTTTATTATTTTACCACATATTTTCTCTCTCATTTGGTGTGAATAGGCCTTACACTCAAAGGAAAATGTAACCTTGAACATTTTGTGCTAACATCAATATAGAGGACTTCTAGCACATTTGTCTATTTGAAAGTACAAAGTACTTTTAATTGTGCATTTGTCATTGATAAAAAGACTCTTAAGGCAAAACATGTCTTGTATCAACCACTATAAATACACATTAGCATGGATAAATCTATGGAAAATCGGAGAAAATACCATAGTACTAAGTTCTGTTTAGAGTTAATTTAGAGGCTTGGGTAATTTGACAAGCGAACTTATAATTTCGAACCTAAAAAGTGCATAAAATGCAGTCATACCCCTGCAAACCCTCTTTCACTCAATATATATTTATATATTAAAAATATTCCACAATCTATTTATTTTATAACTGGGAGATTAGGGAATAATCGTAAACCCATAGAGGTTAAGTGTAAAAGTGCAAATGGTGGGGCTGGAGTGAGGGGCACAGCGTTAGAGCTGTGAGACTTTCCTAGGAATGGGACGGGGTCTGGGAAACTGGTCGGGTCGGCGTGGTTCAGTATTTTGTCTTCGAATCTGGTGCGGTTTGGGCGGAATGGGTGGCGCGTCAATGCTTGGAGGGATCGACAAGCTTGGTGGAAGCGGGACTTGCCTGCGGGGGTTGTTCCGCTCATGTATGCTGTAAGGAGGCGGGGTCTTGTTCTCCCGTCGAATGAGCTCGTCTGAGCCGCTGGAGGCGGAGTTTGGGAGGGCGTGGTCAGTGGGTGTGTTCTCAGTTCCAGAGGCCTCAGATACGCTACAGCGACTGAGAGATGAGATGCCGCTGCTGTAGCTTCCAGAAAGCACTGGAGAATTTGACACCAACCCTGTAGTTTGGCACTCTGTGGGCGAAGGGGTGAACGGAGGCGCAGAGATCTACAAATACAAAACACATACAGATCAAAAGAGAAAAGATGAAGCTTTGGGCCACAATGCAGTTAGCACAAGATAAGTTACCTCGATCTACTAGCAGGAATAAAGAAATTCTTAATAACAAAGCCATCAGCTACAACAGAAGCAAAAATTCGACCTCAAAATCAAATCGGTACACTGGAAGGCCAAAGCACGATATTCTGCAATTTTGGCTCTATTGTTTTGAGGCAATACTGTCTCTTTCATTACGAAAAAAATTTCTAAGCAATTAAATCCACAGCTAAGGCTTTAGCTGTTTCTAGGACTTCATTTCACTGAATAAAGCATATTTAAAGGGATAGTTCACCCAAAAATGACAATTCTGTCAGTAATGACTCACCCTCATGTTGTTCCAACCCCATAAGACTTTTGTTCATCTTTGGAATACAAATTAAGATATTTTTGATTAAATCCGAGAACCGCCTCCTTCTATGGCCCAGAAAAGTTAGTAAAAACATCGTTAAAATAGTCCAGGTGACTACAGTGGCTCAACCATAAGTTTATCAAGTGACGCGCACAAAAAGTATTCTCGTCACTTGATAAACTTATGGTTGAGCCACTGTAATCACTTGGACTATTTTAAACATTGTCTTTAATAACTTTGTGGGCCCGCGAGTTTCAATAACATAGAAGCCTATGGAGGAGTGAGACAGCTCTCAGATTTTATCAAAAATATCTTTATTTGTGTTCCGAAGATGAACGAAAGTCTTACGGGGTTGGAACAACATGAGGGCGAGTAATTACTGACAGAATATACATTTTTGGGTGAACTAACCCTTTAATCTGATTGCACTCTGGAGAGAACTTCAAACACAGCATTTCCGCTAAGATAGTTCAGTTTGTGCAGTGGATAATGGTGCATCTCAGTAACAGTGAGGTTGCATTACATTTTCTTTTTTACTGAAAAGCTACATTTCTTTGGATGACAATATATTGGTAGCAGATTGGTTACTGACCAATATTAAAACTGACAATTTGTTGGTATAATTTGATGTATATTGGTGAATATTGCATATTTTAATCCCTATTTTTCTTTCAAAAACACGTTATCACTGTAAAATGCTAATCTTTAGCAAATCTCAAAATGAATATATATATTTTAATACTGTACAAATTAATGTTGAGATGCCTAAATTTACTCTTTTTTTCTTTTCTTTTCTTTTTTTTTTACAAAATTGTATAGAATTTTAATATCGGCATTTTATCAGTTAGCAGCCATGATTATAAGTAATCAGCCATGTTACTATGAATGTGTGATTCTACTGTTATCAGATTGCATATATCACCTGCTGTATCAAATGTAAACTTGATGCATGTTTCATAGATTTTATACTACTACTGGATGACATAAAATAGCCTGGACCAGCATGAACATTTGTGCGGTTTAAACCTGGTTTTGCCAGATGTAACCGACTGTGGAATCTATATTCATGTGTGTGCCTGGCCATGCTTGTATACATGGTATAGCTTCAGGCATGAGACTATTTCTGCGGCAAACAACCGTACACAGGTGGTCACGCAGGTTAGGCTTTTGCTTTCTGACCCGCTGACAGCACTTCCTTTAGGAAATTCACCAGCTCTAGTGCTGAGATCTCCTCCCATCTGAAACTCGCTCTCTGATTTGTTCTCCTGAGTAGCTTGACAGATTTCAGCATTTCCGATTTCCGGAAGGAGTAATGATTTGATTTCTATGCAGTCTTTAAATGAAAACAGAAAGAGTTTGGACTCTAGAGTTTTATAAGATGATTGGAACGCATGTGCTTTGCTGAATACTAGGTGACGAATCGATATGTGGCACGAGACGAGAATTCAAGGAAGTAGCAATGAATGCAATTGCCAACAAGATGCGATGAATGAGGCCGCGTCGAGTAGGAGTTTCTGAGAAGCCATTAGAGCGGTGCTCAGCTTTAAGGGCCGTTACTTTCAATGAATGTGCGTTTATTTAAAACCTGAATACACTCACTGCAACGTAAAAGAGAAATGGCATAAAGGCACATTGATGACTGCAGCTCCAACCTTTTTCAAGGTCTGTGACCCTTGTATACCCTATTATACCCTTTGAAAGAAAAATACTGTGATTTCTGGTACTCTGCAATATGGACACCTTAATTTTCAGTAAAACTCAGTAATACATTCAAAGTAAAGTACAGTTGGACTAACAGCATGAGGGTAACGTTTAACATTTTCTTGAAGGATGAAATGCACTATTAATAACATTAATAAATATACAGGACACTAAAGCTGGTCAATAAGGCATCATAAAACATGCATTATACATTCTTTAAAAAATAATCATGTAAAATATGTAGATTGGATGAGAGATACAGTAAGTGGTCAAAAGTGATGTCCGGAGGGGATATTTGCTTTTAATGACCCTACAAGTTCAATTAAACCATTAACATACAAGGAAAATATTTTATGTTTTTAAAATTTGTTTTAAATGGTTAAGGTATTTATCTGAATATTATTTGGCAAAATAAATCAAACTACAGCTACAGATTTTATTTTATGACGCAAAAATAAAATAAAATGCATAGAATAAGAAAAAAAGCATATATTGACTACAGCATAATCAGTTATTAAATGTGGCATGTTTCATTGCATTATCACAACATTAGTATGTATTAAAACATCTGACTCCATGCACAACTACACAACATGCTTACAAAATCGTTTTTAATTTTTTATATTATTTGAATAAAGGGTGAAGATGTCAATTTACCTAGGCTGGACATCACTTTTGACCTCTACTCTACTTAAGTTAGGGGAGTAAAGATTTATATATTCTAAATATATATATATATATATATATATTGTAGTAATTTTAGAGGTTCTTATTTTCAGTTAAAATGTCATTGTTTAAATGAATGGTTTATGTTGCTTCAAAAAAGCCTATATGAGAAAATATCGAAAAACATTTACAGTATAGTGGATTTTTAACATTTTTGAGCATTGTATATACAATGCATGGTATAATTGTTCGGTATTGTACATAAGCAAAGTGTTGGACCCAAAAATAATGATCCAGCGAGATAAAACGGGCGAAATTCAAAAGTTTGGGGTCAGTAAGATTTTTTTGTTTTTGAAAGAAGTCTCTTATGCTCACTAAGGCTGCATTTATTTGTTAAAACGTACAGTAAAAACAGTATATTGTGAAGTATTACAATTTAACATATCTGTTTTTAGTGTCACACGATCCTTATAAAAACATTACTGATTTGGAGCTTGAAAACAGAAAACACTTTCAACATTATGATAAAACAGTATTTTTCTGGATTCTTTAATGAATAGAAAGTTCAGAAGAACAGTCATTATTTGAACAAAATAAATATTTTGTAACAATAAATTGATCATAAGTGACAGGAAAGACATTTATAATGTGTACTTGCTGAATAAAGTAATTAATTCCTGACCCCAAACTTTTGAATGGTAGTGTAAATATTGTGTTGCTTTCCACTGTTGTTACCAGAGTTCTCTGATAAACACAATCTTGCAGTAAAATGATTGTGCCACCATTGAGAAGAAAGAGTTTCAGATCGATTAGTGGATTCTGCACCGGATCACTGCCATGTACGTGAGACAAACGAACTGTTCAGGACTGGAGCGAACACTCACAAACAGTGTCTCTCTGTCTAATCATGGGCCCAGTTGGATTGACTAGAGCCAGACCCAGCTCAGACATCCTGGATTGAGTCCCGAGACACTACAGTAAACACTGTACATCAAAAGTCACTTCACAAAACACCCCAGACAACAAGAAAAGGTCATACCTTCTGAGGCGAGCGTGATGTCATCACAGGGGACTGTGATCGTGTAGTCTTGGCAGGAGATCCTATTAAAGGACACAAAAAGTCAATCTACTTCACTTGATACAGGAGCTTGGGACAGTAAACATGGTCATGGCTGTCTATTAATCAGGGGAACGCTTTGCCAAGGTCGGTCGGCTAATGCAAAACAGTTTAACCATTCGGTACCAGTTCTTTTCCAGGACAACACCCTCAATTACAGTCCACTGATGTACACACTTAAAAGGGTCACTTCATACATTTTTATTATACAATTTGTTCTCTGAGGTACACTTACAATGTTAGAGAAGTTTGGAGTGCCAAAAAGAGTCATTATTTAATTTAATTTAATTTATACTACTGTAGTTATAGTTCTGAAAGTTACTTCATACTAATAACAACAACAACACTAATAATTTATTAGGCTACATTAAAACAATTTAATAAATTATAAAAGAATAAAAATATCAAATAAATACACTACTTATATATAGTAAATAGTATACTATGTATAGTAAATATTATATATATATATATATATATATATATATATATATATATACATACACACACGCATAACAAAAATAGTAAATCTAGCTTTAAAATAAAGTAAGCATACTAGTTATAATTATAGTTCTGAAAATTACTTAATAAAAGTGTTTTATATTAAAATTAATAAAATGTAGAAGAATAAAATAAATATATAACCAATTAAATAAAATAAAAAAATGACAGTAAGACAATGCAGAAAAGAGAATGCAGACCAACATCTAAAAGGTAATGGAGCAGCAAGGGTGCAGCAGATTGAGGTTTAAAGACACGTCGTGCAGTTTAAAGAAAGAAAAGCAGCGAGAAAGCTCATCAAGAATGATTATAAATAAAAGAGTGTGTGAGAAGGATCCCGCTGTTACTTTTCTCATTTTCCAATGATGCGTCCGACCGGCAGCCCTCATGATACAGGGTGATGTAGAAAATAAGATTAGCAAGAAACCAGGAGACTTTAGAGCGGAAGAGTGGAAGATCTAAGAGTTAAAAGGCTCAGGAAACATCTATGTCAGTCTATAAGATCGGGCGAAGCGGATTTCTTTCTTTACCTGTGTGCGTTGGTCTAGGAGGAACAGGGGGGCCCTTTCCATTAAAATCAGAGAGCGGCATGTCTAGACTCCAGCTACTAGGTGCCGGCTTCACCACTTTCACACACAAAACATGCATTTCAGGTATATTCAGTCAACTCAACTCAAAATACAATGCCCAGTAGCGTTGTCTGACTGACAATAGGAAATAGCTAATCAGGGTTTGGCGGGACTAGGGTGTAAAAGCATGGACACTGTCCCACTACAGCTTCCTGTCTCAACAACAGGAAATATGCCAACTGAGGAAAGGAAATTGTGTTTGTTCTATATTTAACAGCTATTTTTAATGTCTTGCACAGAACAACATATCCAAATATTCAATATCCAAAACCTTTCAGACCTTTTTCCCTAATTAAACAAATTTAAAAGGGATACTCCACCCAAAAATGTAAATTCTGTCATCATTTACTCACCCTCAAGTTGTTCCAAACCTGTATGAGTTGCTTCTGTTGAACACAAAAGATGATATGTTGAAGAATGCCGGTAATCAGACAGTTGACGTTAGCCATTGACTTCCATAGCATTATTTTTCATATGGAAGTCAATGGCTACCGTTTAATGACCAACATTCTTTCAAATATCTTCTTTTGTGTTCAACAGAATAAAGAAACTAGGTTTGGAACAACATGAGGTTGTGTAAATGATGACAAAATGTTCATTTTTGGTTAACCTATCCCTTTAATAATGCAATAGGTCACTGGGCATTTTTTGGAATGATCAAATCCTCTCAAATGAAGCAGTAACATCAAAAACACCATGTATATATACATTTTGGAAATAAATCACAGGAAGGAAAAACTAAAAGTTGCCAATGTCTTTGCAAGTCAACGTGCCCACTGCCAGTTAACCGTAGATTTAAATAACTCGGGTGAACAGATGATGAAACATCTCCCTGTCAATCAGAATAAGCATAAGTCTGTTTGTGAAGCTCTTTGGTGGTCCAGTCACAGCTGTCACAACACACAGGAGCGGTGAGCTGTCGGTTAGCATCAGATCTAGCGCGCTGACCGCGAGACCCCCGTCGTTTCAGACCACCTTCTTCACAGCAGGACGACAGACTGAAGATTCATACACTCACATGCACATGCTCACCTTTGTCAGGGGTAGAGATGTTGGGGTCACTGCGAGGCAAGGAGGCATCGCCCGCTGGGTGTGGGACCGGCCTCTGTGAAAGACATTCACATCACATCAGTGCGGTTGAGATTTCAGTTCAGTGATTACTATAGGTTACTAAAGGTTTGCTATAGGCTATTGGTTTACAATGAAAATCTCCATTACATTGCTTTCTTGTTTCTATTTTACATAAATTATATATATATATATATATATATATATATATATATATATATATTAATACACTTTTGCCATCATTATTTGCCACTTTATTCATACCCGAAAAAAGACTGGATTTAAACTTGAGCATTTGGATAGAGTGATGACAAGAACGGAAATGTACAGAACAGTAAAAAAATAAAAACATTCTGGGAAAATCTTCTTCCACCCTGGTGGCCGTGGTTAAATATGAATAAATATATAAACTAAACACAAACTTCTATAGGTGGCATTACAATAAAACAGAGATATGTTTATATTAGACATTAACGTTCATAATAGATACGATTGTGAAAGCTTCTTACCCAGTATATGCTTCATTTATGATGATTTTACATTAGTATGTCATTTATCTCCCTATTAAAATGTACTGATATGAGTATGAGAAATGAGTCTTCTGCATAGATACTTTACCTCACTTCTCGTTTCTTGACAAATAATGTTCCTGAGACACATTAACAAAACCAGTTTCATCTAGTCGTTTTTCAAGATGTGGTAAACGCAAATCTTACAATGAAGAAGGCTAAGAGAAGTAAACCCACCAACACACATCAACCGAAGACAGTTTGACATCTGAGGAATATTAAAAACACTGATACTATAACCATCTTCATACCTGTGTGGGATCCAGGGGGTTTGGATATATGGCGCTGCAGGGTCTCTCTCTCGGCGAGAGGCAGTTCTCTCGGGAATGCTTTTGTTTATCTGACAACTGTGGAGAACCTGCGAAGGGTGAGGAGGTGTAAGCAAGGGTGTGATTTCAGTAACAAACCAATATGAATGCTCAAATATGTGCCCCCACACACACATAAAAAAAGACATAGATCTTGCTCTCATTTCTTTGCTAACCAGCCAGCACATGAAATAAAGGCTCCTCCTCGGCTCTCCCTCCTGCTAGGGCGAGAATTGTGCTGTTGGGGTGACAGACGGCTATTTCGCGGGAAGAGATAGACTACCAGGTCTGAACCTGCACAGAACACTAACATCCTCCTCCAGCACAGGACAGAAGGCCACGGCTCCCTTATGATAGCTATCATCAGTCTAGAGTTCTTCAAGCAGCGTTTTATGCCTTCTGTAATTCTACAGGAGCGTCTCCTGTCTGCCGCTGCTTTATGGGGGTCTCTATGCAAGGCAAGAAGGGCTGCCAAGGGGAGACTATAAGATTACATAAATGTCTCCATACATATTCCCATTTTTATTACCTGTGTCCGCAAGTAAACACATGCTGGATGGAGGGAGATAAGTGGCCGAGGAAGAGCGGAGAAGAGAGAGAAATAGGGGGGAGAGTTCTGCAATATATCAGGACACCAGCTTTCTGTATCCCACAGTAAAACAGCATTAAATGGGCCATAAACTTCACTTCTGTAGCATTTTATTTTTAACTCAGAAATCTGTTTATTATGGAGGCCTTTTTCTGAATCAGAGTAAAAAACAACAACAACAACAACAAAAAGGTAATTGTAAAAAAATGCTTACAATAAGAGTCAAAGTTGCAATTACAACAAATCATAATTCACCAGGATTGAACATACCAGGAAATAAACATACCATAAATAACATACCAGGAAATATGAAGACTCGAGAAATATAATTACAAAAAAATACAAGACACACAAGAGATGAAGTTGCAGAAAACCAGAAAAATAGACGCAATTAAAAGAAATGGTCCAAATTGTGTTTTCAAGTCGCAAAGCCAATGTCGCAATGACTCTGTTATGAGAAATGTACATGTAGAAGTACATCCAGTTAATTATTATTACTCAGTACTTACATGTATAATGTAACACTGTAACACAGACACCTTAAAATAAAGTGTAACCAAAATTCGCAATTATAAGAAGTCCAAAATCTAAGAAGTCGAAAATGAGAAATAAAGTTTAAATTTTGATATGAAATTGCAAATATGAATCACACTGTGACATATGAAGACTCAATTATGAGAAATATACTTACAATTATGAGTCCAAATTGTAATATAATGTTACAAAAGGGAGAAATGTTGCATTGTGAAAAATAAAGTCTCAAATACTCGAAATAAAGCCACAATTATGATAAATAAAGTCCAAATTGTGATATAAATAGAACGTCTCAAATATGTGAAATCACAATTATTTTCTGGTGGAAAACGGCTTCCGGAACTTATACATTTTTACTTTTACTTAGTTTTAAATTTACCCTTTCTAACCCTGCCAAAAAAATGCTTCATGCAAGTATAAAAATAAAGAAAATGATTGGTCAGTGCACTGCAAGCACACAGTCCGTTGTACATATTTAACACGTGTTACTGTGCCGCATCAAACCTCAGCAGCTTTGCTGTAAGACCATTGGAGTATGTCTACATCAAGCTTTTATTTCAAAAGAGCAAAGGTTTGGCTTGGCTGCTCTGAGAGCGGACAGACTCTTCTCACCTCTGGCACTGGACGGAGCCGAGCTGGTCACGTTGGGAGAGGCCGAGTGATTGGAACTGAGACTTGAGGTAGACGGACTTGGCTGAAAAGAGAAGAAAACGTGAGAAACATAAGAAAGAGCTCATAGTTTTCTATACTTTGTTGATTGTCTATAATATTAACGGGTTGTAAAATAATCATTCGGTCTGGGATAAAAGAAAAAAGTTAAATAATCTGTCCATCCAGTCTATAATTCACCTACAAATCCGATTCTCCCAGTGAGAGAAAAGACAGAGCGCGACAGGAAGGATTAGGTGGGGATGTGAGAGAGACAGATGAAAACAGAAAGAGGGCAATTAGGAAAGAAAAAGAGGCAAGGAAAAAGAACAAGAAAAAAGAGGGAGATTAGGAGGAAATATGAAAGACAGCGAGAGAGAATAGATGTTCTGCCGGTGTGTGTGTGTGTATAAGACAGTGGCGGTCCTGTGCACTCACCTGCATGTTGAAGACTTCATCGGAGCTCTCTGATTGGCCCGTGATGTTGCTCACTTCATTGGACGCCTGTGATGACAGCGAGGATGAAGAGTAGCGGTTGACTGCTGGGTAGCTGAGGGGACTAAATAACATACAATAAAAACACAATGAGAATGACTTCATAACAAGTAGTATCAATTTCTGGTGAAAATTAGAGATTAGTAGATTAGTAAAGTTCTAATTATGACAGCGTAGAAAGACATTAGTCATCAATCAGCCAATATTCGGACATTATCGACATTTGCTAGTAATCATGATTGACTGGTCGATTAATAGTTTCAAAATCAACTTCTATAATGCATAATAAAAATCATAATAAAATCATCATTATACTACAAAATATAAAAAAATACTCTATCAGTATTTCATTCATTCATTATAACTACTAGTACTACTAATTAATGAATGAATGAATGAATGAACGAATAAATAAATAAATAAAGAGGAGTCAGTGGAACAAATACTAGCATATAATACTATCCACAGCAAATGAGAAAAACAAATATTCACAATATAACACAATATTTTTCTCCATCTCTAATTATATTACATAAGGACATTATGGCTGCTATTAAGCATTCTACTCCCTAGATATCAGCACTAACCAATGACAAACCCCTAGAGGTTGACCTGAAAAGGGTTACACTTTATTTTGATGGTCCCCTTTAGACATTCTGTACACTTTTGGGGGGGGCGTTTGCACCTACATGTCAACTAACTCTCATTAGGGTATTAGTAAGATATTAGTAGACTGCTAGGGTTCAGGTTAGCAGAATACGTTGATATGTACTTGGAAAATTACTATTAAGCAGACAGTCTAATACTCTAATGAGAGTTAATTGACGTAGGTGTAATGTTACTTTTAATCAACAGAATGTCTAAAGGGGGACACCAAAATAAAGTGTAACCCCGAAAAGAGTTTCTCACCTGCGGCGTGACACCACACGCGCTCCTCCCTCTGGACTCATTATATTGGGCGCTGAGTTTCTTCCAGCTCGAGGGCTTCCGTTGGTGAAGTGGATCGGGCTGGCTCGCACATAGGCTGGAAATTCCTTTAGGCCGTGGGAAAGAGAGAAAGATGAGCGCACAAGGAACGGCTTGGGAATCCGACTGTAGGAACTCTGATTTGTACCTGTATGCCGAGGCTAGATTTCATGAGATGAAACTGATCCACCAGTTTTTTGTGCAGGGGCCGCATGTCCTGAGGTACAAACTTCTCATGCACCGTCAAACCGAACTCCAGTATGTGAGCCTGATGGAGAAACGATGAGCCTTTAAAGACAATAGCACTCACAATGCATTTAACCTCCGTAATGTGACGCATTTCAGTAAAACAGAATATTTAGTGCTGAATAATATAGGGAGGAGACTTGACTTGATCTATTATTGGCTAATATTTTTCCCCTGCCCATGCACTTGGGCTTTAAACATCAGCAGGACAGTAAAAGTCGCTACATTCTGATTGAAAACTATAAAAATGTTTTACGTTCTTTAAAATAACATACTGACGAATCAAGCGCAATAAGGTGAAAGACATTTATTAAAGAAGCAAACAGCATCCATTATTCTTGCACGTTGTCTTTAAACCTGCTTGCTTCATAATTAAATGATCAGCAAAATATTTTTCCCCCTTCAGTCTTTAAAAGTTCACTTTCATGCTTGTAACTGGCTTATATCCATGGTTACTGTCTAGACATCAGCATCATGTGCTTGGCTCTGGAGAGTTTCTGGTTACTAAGCAGCACGAGCATGTAGGGAAGAAGTGAGATCTACAGAAACCGAGCTTATGTAGAACGTAACGGCTAAATCCCAAACATGAGTGGAGAAATGATGACAATGAAACATCATAAATGTGTGTGAAATCTGGTGTGGATTAGATTTGGTTTCTTGAGACAAACCTGCTCAAACATGAGCTCTCGGAGACGACCAATTTTGTCTCCATCTTCGGGGTGATTCATGATGTAGTCCTTCACGAAGAACGCCTGTGAGAAACAAAATTGCGCTGTTTAACCATAATGCATTGTGCCTCACCAGCCTCCACATATTTTGTGGTGTGAGTTACATTTACCTTGACAACTTCAGCAAACAATATCATGCATAGTTTCACAGATTAGTCAAATTATAACTTGATTAACCGCAACCAAATAAAGTGCAGTAATATGAGCTTAAAAACATGCATGTCTTCAGATCTTCTAAGGAAAAGGGGGAAGGAGAGAGAACAGACGGTGTATCTGTGTCCGATCTGTTCCAAGGAAGATGTCCTGGTATCTCCAAAGAGACAGTGGGAGAGCAGAAGCTTCAAGAGAGAAACTCTCAGACTTCAAAGATTCCACCATGCAGATTTTCCCATTGTTCTGAACATGACATTTGCCCTTAAGGCCAGGCGAACGCTACCGGCAGATGCACAATTTAATTGCAGATGCACGCTATGCACTGAAGGAGTTCACACTGACAGTGATTTTTAATGAAAAAAGGGACCAGCATATTTGAGATATGGGATCTTTTGAGAAACGTCTGTGAGTTTTTAGGAATGGAATGAAAAAAAAAAAAAAAAATTTTTTACGAATTATTACGAAATTACGAGCCGAGCAAGATCATTTTTATACAAATTCAGGGAGTCAGCCCAGTTTTGACCAGTGCATGGGCTGTTGCCTATTGCCAAATAATACACAATCATGTCACATACGCTAGATCCATGACTATTATTACAGCCCATGTGGCGGCAACCACAACGTGCGCATACACACACATACACAAATACACATCCGAAGCTAAAGCAGCAATATTGAAAGTGCCAGTCTCCATGTTTAGCGCGTTTTAGCTTGTCGTGCAGTACAGCCGTGCCGTGTCCCAGCTCCTTTGACACGATTACCATGTTAACTGGCTCACAACATGTGCAATGGCTCACGACCTCCCGAGTATCCGAAATTGCCCAGTGTACGCCCACAACAACACAAAATTTAACACAAATTCCTCTCTGAACTTAACACCGACCAAACGCTACGAGAAGATTTAATTGTGGCTGCCTGCTATGCCTGCAGATCGCCAGTAGACGAACATCAGTTGAATTTGATGAGCTCAGGAGCAATTACAGGTGTACTTGTGAATTGTTTTTGCGATAATTTAAGGAATGGGATATACATACCTCTGCCTTACTAAAAAAAATCTTTCCTTGAGCTTCTAAAGAAGACGCAGATGTCAAGAAGGTTTTAAAAAAATGGTAGGGGATGAGCCAATTAAGAGCTGGATCTTGTAATTGAGAGGAATTTAGAGTGGAATTTTCTTGAGGGCTGACCTTAAAGTGCAGAAAAGCAAGCAAATATTAATGCCAACAGCTGGAACGCTCAATAAACAACTAATTGGTAATTCTGTCATGTTTGCGATCCAAATACATTAATGCTGCTCATCCCATGACCCTTCGCCTCAGGACACTCGGCGAGGGCAGTATCTGAACAGCCTACATGAAAAGAATTTAACGCAAATGTACTTTCTGGAACATGTACAAACACAAACCTTACATGTATACAGTTGACAATCTTCTTTATAGCTGCTCTACAAATCTATCAAGGTAAAAACTGCAGTGACACTAAAGCGAGGTTGCTATGCAACAAGCATTCATACAATCTGGAAAGATCTGTTGTATTCACACAGCATATGACTTCTTTGAGATTATATAGATTTTTTTTCCAGGGTTTCACAAGGGGAATGAATCTTTTTTCAATGCTGCTGTTTCTGTAGTTATGGCTAAGATATTCCCTTTCGGACACGCTAAACTCTTAAGGTATTCCAGAATTCCCTTCGCTATCTGAAGGTTCTGTGTTCTCTGACAGAGGACATAACTCCGAGAGAATACATATAATATACAGTGAATTAGTGCAATATAATCGAAATTACAAGAAAACGAACCTCCTGATAGCGAGCGAGACCTCCGTTGACTGCGGCGTCGATGACTCCGTTGAGACACATGGTCAAGGGGTTGATGTTCTGCATCTGCCGTGTTTGACACTGCGTAATCAACGTCCGCAACTGCAGGTTCTTGTTCTCGATGACCTCAATAGCGTTCTCTAGCGGACTGACCTCCACCTGTGGCCAAAAAAACCCCAGGGAAGTTCACCAACAAGCCAAGACACATTGGTTGAAAAAAAAAAAAAAACTTTCATTCAATGTTTGGAGAACTTTGGAAGAGCAACAAATTCATTTTGTGAGACTGAAACATACTCTGCTCAAGCATGGGAGTGTAAAAGCTTCTAGTTTAAAAAAAATATTGTGAGTTTTATTGATTTCCTTTTTTAAATTCAGTAATATGCAGAACCATTTTTTCCATTGGCTTTTTGACACACTACCATTCAAAAGTAATATATATATATTTATATATATATATACACACACCTAAAGGATTATTAGGAACACCATACTAATACTGTGTTTGACCCCCTTTCGCCTTCAGAACTGCCTTAATTCTACGTGGCATTGATGCAACAAGGTGCAGAAAACATTCTTTAGAAATGTTGGCCCATATTGATAGGATAACATCTTGCAGTTGATGGAGATTTGTGGGATGCACATCCAGGGCACGAAGCTCCCATTCCACCACATCCCAAAGATGCTCTGTTGGGTTGAGATCTGGTGACTGTGTGGCCATTTTAGTACAGTGAACTCATTGTCATGTTAAAAAAAACAATTTGAAATGATTCGAGCTTTGTGACATGGTGCATTATCTTGCTGGAAGTAGCCATCAGAGGATGGGTACATGGTGGCCATAAAGGGATGGACATGGTCAGAAACAATGCTCAGGTAGGCCGTTGCATTTAAACGATGCCCAATTGGCACTAAGGGGCCTAACGTGTGCCAAGAAAACATCCCCCACACCATTACACCACCACCACCAGCCTGCACAGTGGTAACAAGGCATGATGGATCCATGTTCTCATTCTGTTTACGCCAAATTCTGACCCGGTGGGGTCTTCTGCTGTTGTAGCCCATCCGCCTCAAGGTTGTGCGTGTTGTGGCTTCACAAATCCTTTGCTGCATACCTCGGTTGTAACGAGTGGTTATTTCAGTCAAAGTTGCTCTTCTATCAGGTTGAATCAGTCGGCCCATTCTCCTCTGACCTCTAGCATCAACAAGGCATTTTCGCCCACAGGACTGCCGCATACTGGATGTTTTTCCCTTTTCACACCATTCTTTGTAAACCCTAGAAATGGTTGTGTGTGAAAATCCCAGTAACTGAGCAGATTGTGAAATACTCAGACCGGCCCATCTGGCACCAACAACCATGCCACGCTCAAAATTGCTTAAATCACCTTTCTTTCCCATTCTGACATTCAGTTTGGAGTTCAGGAGATTGTCTTGACCAGGACCACACCCCTAAATGAATTGAAGCAACTGCCATGTGATTGGTTGATTAGATAATTGCATTAATGA
This sequence comes from Tiaroga cobitis, assembly GCA_030578255.1. NCBI lineage: Eukaryota > Metazoa > Chordata > Actinopteri > Cypriniformes > Leuciscidae > Tiaroga > Tiaroga cobitis. Next base: position 39,497,837 of record CM060594.1, read on the forward strand.
GAAATTGAACAGGTGTTCCTAATAATCCTTTAGGTGAGTGTATATATATATATATATATATATATATATATATATATATATATATATATATATATATATATATATATATATATATATAAATAAAGGAAGCTAATAGTTTCAGCAAGGATGCATTAAATTTACTCCACCGGTATACAATATATCAAAAGAAACAACAAAGCCTCTGCTTTAAACAAACAAACAAAAAAAATATATATTTTATTCTAGCTTCATGCATTCTTTTTTATCAAAACTTAAATGTGGGTAAGTTTCATAAAAAATGATGATGCATTTTTATTATGGTGCAGATTATTATTATTTATTATTATACTAATTAAATACGTTAATTTTGCAATACATTAAGTTAAGGTTCTGCTTAGTGACCCACCAAATGGTGTCATTTATTGGTAGAACCATTAATTAATTAAGTTCAAAAGTGTGAATGTTGATTAAAAATATAATTCAAACAATTAATAGTATATGTCTACTTTGAAGGTAACTACCATCTCAACAGTGTATTGAGTTTTTCTACCAAGAACGCACAATAAGTACATACTACAAGACCACACACACACAATCCATTGGCTAAGCATTTGAGTGTTTGCTAGAGTTTGTCTCTGACCTAAAGCGGTAAGTGTGAGAACCATACAAAAGGAAAAGTTTAATGGGAGATCTCCTTACCAGTTCCCTTCTCTCCACTTCAAACCAGCGGGAGATGCCTGGGAGACTCTGCACAAGCGTTAATGTCGTTCTTTCTACCCACAGGCTCTGAAATTCAAAAGCAAAACGCTCATTGACACACATCAGAGTTCAAACCGGTCAGAGAAAGTCCAAGAGATCCCATAAGGCAAAGCGGCTACAACATATTCCAAGGAATGAGTGACTTTCCTCCTTCAGTATGTATAATACATATCATTTAATCTACACTTTAAACAGCTCATTCTCAGGAACATAGTCTGCTTATCAACCCACACTGCTCCACATATTAAATTTCACATTCATAAATTCATTTCCCATCCAGCACAGCCTGAGAATTAACCTGAGCTGGCGTATGTATAACGGAGGAAGCTCTGTAAGAAGTTCAGATGCTTGATTGTGATATTCAAAACCACCTCAGTCCAATATAATCGTATCATCTGGATAGTGTCTCAGCCGAAGTTTTCCTCTAAATGAGATTTTCAGACATTATTACTGGGCGGTAAGTGGACCGGGGTGGTGAGTACCCCCGGTGTCTCTGAAAATATAATATCTGGCAGGCTAAACAGTTTATTTCAAACACGGTAACCACCGGAGGTTGGGGGAGATCTAACCCTGCGGTGGATCGAATCCACAGCGAGGCTGTGATTGTCTGGGCTGGATATATTGAGTGAGAGGGGAAGGGAAATGATATTTGGAAGGAGCGGGTCTCTCAGCTCCTAAAACTTTAATTAGCCTCTCTGGACCGAGGCTGTGAATAATGCAGCATGTGAGAGAACACCTGAGCTCTACACACACACACACACACATTGGCCGCCAGACACTAGAAGTGAAGGAATGAATACACAAGAGAGAAGAGAAAGAGTGAAACGCAAGAGACGAGAACAAAAAGACGGAATAGTCCACCCCAGAATGAAAAACTCACACATTATTTACTCACCCTCATGACTTTTTTCTACCGTCCACGCATTTTGAATGTAATGGTCATTTTTGCCCATGCATTTACAATGAACGTAGACAGGAGCATTCAAGCTTCAAATGGACGGCACCATAAAAGTGGCTCATATGACTATTTGTGAACTAAATTGCAAACACTAAAAAGTAAAAAAAAAAAAATAGCTTTGTGTAAGAATCAGATTGAAATTTAAGTTGTTATTCGCTGAATCTATCTGCAAGCGGCCTAGATTTCCTTGGTACATTCATGAGAGTTCATGTAGTGATGTAAAAAAACAAAACAGGTATTAATGAACAAACAAATCAGAATGACAGTTCTCGAGTTCAACTCTCTGATTCAACAATCAGTTTGCTGCAGTTCACTAGAGGTCTGTTTATCACACAAAGCTCGTATATGACTTTAGGAACAATTGGAATATAGTTATATGAGCAACTTTAATAGTACCTTTATGGTGGTTTTGCATCTTATTTCAAAGCTTTATTAAGCATTAATGGAAACTGCATGGAAAACAGCAACCAGCACATTCTTCAAAACGTCTCCCCTTTTGTGTTCCACAGCAGAAAGACAGCCATACAGATTTATAATGATATAAAGGTTAATAAATGATGACAGAACTAAATGATGACAGAACTCACCTTAAACTCGTTCTCTTTGTCTTTGGTGCCCTTGTGGAACGGCCGGTCGTAGCGAAACCTCCAGATGTGGTTGACCTTATAGAAGCTCTTGATGTTGTCGGGAACGCCGTCACGCTGCAGGACGTCCTGGCTGTCTGGGATTGGTGTGACAGCATAGATTTGCAGATCTGCATGAAGGTTGGTCAAGGAACAAGCAATGTGTCGTTTGAACACAAACACATTTGAATAACATTACTATTATGATATGATATGATATATGATGTTTGATTTGAGATGATATACTGTATAACTTAAATGAAACGGACTTTGCTGTGGTATCACCTATTTCACACCCAGTCCAAATGCAGACCGTACAGTAGGAAATCATCCTCCACAAATGTTTAAATATCCAGCATCTTGTGCCTTACAGATATGAGGTCTCATCAGCACATAAATATGAATCAAACAGGCCAGACGTCAAAGAAGGCCAATGATTAATCGATGTCTTGGATAACAAAACACTGTGCTCATGTAGTTTGACTGGCCCTGTCTGCTCTAATTGTGCTGAAGAGGACGTCACATATTCACTGAGCGCCTGGCCTACAGGTACATGTCTCATCAACTGAACAAACGCTCTCCTGTGACCCGCCGTCTCTGCGCCTGATGTGTGTTCTGGGGATCGATTTTCAGCCACGTGGACGTGTTTTTAAAGTGGACAAGCTCTGGCCTTGTGCTTGTTCTGAAAAATATTGTTATAGTGCTTTCACTCTGACACTGTCACTGCACTCTATTATAGAAAATAACATATTGAAAACAGCTTTTGTGTATAATTTTCACTTTTATACATTTTTAATAGTTATCATTAGTGTGCTATTAAGAATTATTACCTACATCCTCATCATGAATCATCAATTTTACACAAGTTTGGGTGTCACATTTGCATCCAAATGCTAATTCACCCAAATGGAATTCAAACCCCAAAATTTCAGCATAAACTGGCTAAATCATCAGGATTCTGCCAGATTTACTGAATGGAAACAGTTTGTGCACATTAAAGAGTAATACTTTGTGTTAGGGGATTGTTCAAATCCGTAACTAAGTATTTGCAATAGTAATATTGGTGACAAATGCATGCATACCGCTAATAGTAAAATGAGTAAATCAGTTAGTATGGGCAAAAGCATGTGACTAACGAGGAATTAGGACAATATCTATACAATGCAAGAGAACAACTCTTCAAAAAAATGTAACCCTGCAGGTGTAAGACTCTTTGGCATGCTAGTGTGTGAGTGATTGGGAAAGACAAGAGATATCTGGAGGATACACTGGGCTTCAGCCTGGTAGATGGTCTGGTCAGGCTGGTTGGCGTGTTGCATTGCGATGGCATGAGGGAACTCATTGAGCATGCGCTGCTGGAACGCCTCCAGACGCTCGTAGTCATGACCACGGCACACAAACTCCTTATTCTGTTCAACACACGTTCTGGTTAATACTGACACCAAGTGGTCTTCAGAGTTACTGACAGAGGCGTCTAATATACTGCAGGATGTCAGGATGACACATACCCGTAGAAAAAAGGGGAATTTCTTGCCGTAGAAGCCCACTCTGAAGAACTCTGGCTCCAGCCGCTGTTGGTCCATTATTTTATCGTAAAATGAAGCTTCCATCATCTGTGATTTGAAATTATATTATTAGCAAAAATTACCAAATTAAAAGAGCCATATTCTACACATTTGTAGCATTTAATAAACTGAAAGTGGAAGTTTCTCACACAAAAAAATTAATAAAATTAATTGTGGATGATTTTCTCAGGAAATTTGAATTGAAAAAAGTTTGTTGTACCTTTAAGAGTTATGCAAATAACCTAAAGTTGCCAATTGATATGCAAATGTCGGTGGTCTTATGTTAACGAGACCGCTTTCCATGATATGACCCCTTTAAGAACTGGCAAAATGCAAAGAACGGTCATATAACATAAAGAGTTGTAACTCACCCTCATTTTGCTGAGGTTTCTGTAATCGTAGTAGGATTCGTACTGGTCCGCTAACTCTCTGCACAGGATGATGCCATTCTCCCAACACTGAGGGGGTAGAGGTGAACTTTAATTCACATGCAGTTTGATAATTCAACAGTAGGATAATTATTTCCTACTTATTCTCTTCAAGTGATTAAGTGATTGGGATACCACTTAGTCATAAGGGATATCTACTCGGAATACAAATCACCCTTGATAATTTGATAGTGGGCTGAGAGGAGCCACGTGAGGAGAAACCAAAGGGGCCTGGAAACGTGAAACAAAAACAGGGAGACAGCAGAAAATTCAGACCTTTCCACGGTCGAAGTTCTGGATGATGGTGAGATGCAGGTACTCCTTCCTCTGCCACTCGCTCTGCATAGGGTAACTCAGAAACTCCCGCAGGGGTCTCTCGGACCATTCCAGCAGCTCGTCGTACAGCAGAAGTGTATACGAGGCCTCTGCACACACATAAATACGTCATGAAAATACATTCGATAACCGTAGCCTCAAACTACAGGGCTCCATACTAACATTTGAGAGCGGTGGCACCGGTGTCATCCAGTTCTAGTTGGAAGCGCTAAGGTGAGCGAGTTGTTAATCAAAGGTAATTTAATCATAAATTACTATTGTTTTGCATTAACTAATGATATTAAGTTTATTTCTTAGAAAAGAAACAGTAAAGCGCTGAGCTTAAGTTAAGATGCAGATAAAAAATTTAACAACAACAAAGTTTTTGTATTCTACTCTTATTAAATGTACCATTGTGGCTTTATGGTATCATACTGCACTTCAGTGATTGTAAAAGGAGTGCTCTTTACTTGCTTTCTGTGTAATTCTTTGCAATTCGAAGAACTTGTTTTTCGTGAGACTTCTTGACTTTTCATACTTCAGTACAAAAAGTGTCAAACTTTGACAAAAATGTATTTCTTGATGATTTGTTTTATTATAGGGATTTAATAATATATAAATTAAAAGCAAAACATGCGGGGGAAAAAAACTATTAGGGAGTGGAAATGGCTAACAAGTCAATAAGTGCTCCTCTGCTGCCATCTACCGGTTATAGCGGTAATTTATAAATGTTCATTTCAAATAAGTGTTTGTTTGCCTCGTGTTAGTTTTCCTACATCTTGAAACTTTTAGATTTAGAAATGGGGACAATCTTTGATAGATGAACAAATAACGTTTTTGGTCCTCGCATTTAAAATGACATTTAAATTGGATCATATTTAGAGCTTTGAAGTGCTGGAAAAAGTGTGAAGCACTTAAAAGTCTTTGAAAAGTGCTTGAATTTCACTCTCAAAAGGTTGTACGAACCCTGAAATTAATAATGTAAAAACATTCTACTTTTTCTGCCACAAACCCATGGTTACAGTTAGCGTTACTACATTAAATCCATGGTGAATGTTGATGATTTGTGGACTGAAAAGCCTCCTTTGAATTGTCGATCATAGCACAATGTTTCTCCTGGTTTCACGTCAGCACTGTTTGATCTGATATCTAGGCTCATAATTGTCTATTATTGGTTCGAGCTGATAAACGATCCGAGCAGCACAGCTCAAACGAGTAGCACAGTTTTGTTCTGTGGGCCCTGAACTACATCTGGTTCATGTCATGCTCAAGTACCTGTGTAATTCTGCGCTTTCAGATGCAGGTCATACAGCTTGTGAATGTAGCGGATGTACATTTCCTCTTTATTCAGCTCCGTTTTGTAGAAGTTCTGCAGAAAAGAGACAAAGAGTGGTGGAGTGTGGATATGAAGTGCTTTAAAGTGCTTTTTTCAGCACCTATTTTAAGTGTCGTTCTGGTTGCTATGAACGGATTCAAACGGCTAAACCAAGGAGACTTGGAGAAGAGCAGCAGAATGCAGGAAATCACTTCAGCACTAGGTCGTCCACAGTACAGCCCTCAGCAGTGAAAAGACTTTAGTGTTTCCGCCATGAATTAAAGGGCTAAATCACTTCCCTTGTTAACACTCCAGTCTTGAACGAAGCACCAAACTGACACTATTCACAAAACAGACCACCAGCTTGTGTAAACCGACAGGTACAGGGTGAATAATACTGACATGAAGTGACAAAGAATGGCACAAAAGACTATTAAAAAAACAAAACAAAAACATACCAGGAGACTGACTGTGCAGCCAATTTTTTTCCCATCCACTTCTCCCAACTTCATACAGTCTCTGTAAAACAGAAAGAGTGTCATTTGTATCCATATGCCAAAAGTAGTGACTAGGGTAAAAATGCATCATGATCTGACAATGAAGAATTTAATCATTTTAAACGTGGGAAGAACTTTAGGTTAGGTCGAAATTCTTTTCCACAAATATAGAGCTAAGAAGTGAATCTATTTCGAGCACTGATATGCGTTTCCACAAATCAACGCACAGCATTTTCGTTTTGTCTGGCTACAGTCTCCAACTGCTGTGTTTCTGTGTGCATCTGCTCCGTGTCACCTGTAGTCCAGCAGTCGCTCCATCAGCCGTGTGACCGTGGCTATGAGGGATATCCCGCTCTCTCTCCACGTCTCCCTTTCAATCTTCTTCAACAGACTGACAGAGAAAACAAACAAAGCAGACAACGAGTCATACAGCTGCCCACCATATGACCCATCATGCCCTGCACGCTCTCACAGACACACAGCTGTCCAGTAGAACAGTGATTACTGATCATCTTACCTAGGATATGGACCGAACAGAGGAATTCTAGTCCAGAGCAGCATAAACAAAACAAATTCATATTAATAGATTAATGTCAACAACATCCACTCAGACTCAGTACAGTTAGTTAGTTAGTATGGTTAGTAGAAAGCAGAAAATGAAAAAGTGTTTGATTTTCGAAAGAACATATCTTACATATTTTTATTCAAAAATGGAAGATTGCAGAATTGTAACTTTAAACACCAAAAAAAACCACACCAAACCTATATGTCCATTTTACCACCACTACCATAATCTACAATGAAATCTGACCTTATACAATGTTGAAAATGTGCATAAATTTGAATTCAGATGAGGGGGAGCAAACACTTTTTTACGGCCGCACACAAACCCAAACACAGCCAGAAAAACCACACAGGAACACAATAACAGGCCGGTCCACTCACTATCACACAGATGAGTGAGATCTGACCTGCATAAATATTTACTGTCTCATCGCTTTGCTAACATTGAACTAAAGTTCAGCCCACAAAGGACTGCACCTTCTTATCGGTTTATTTGTGTATGTGTCCTCTCACTCACATGCTGTTGAAGAGCTCTCTGTACGTTTCATCTCCTTTTCCCTCTGACAAGAGGCTGTCCAGCTTGTCGATAAGTTTTGCCTCCACCTATTACAAATAAAAATGATGTCAAATATATTTCACATGCTCTGGAGTCAGATAATTGCCTGTCCTATAAGTGACCAGAAGGGGGCGCTGGGTGACCTGTTTGAAGTTGCCGCTTCTGCGCTGTTCCCAGTCCATCATGTCGTGAAAGATCGGGATCATCACGTTCCTTAGGTCCGGCTGAGGCACCAGCGTCACCTCCAGGAACGGGCCGATCATTGCTGGGATGAAGTTCAGCTTGTGTTCTCCTGCAAGACAAGAAACTTTCGTCTCCCATACGAGGAGGAGTAAAGCTTTCGGATAACTGGGAATGTCCTACCTAAATTCTGCCACATGCTGAAAATCTCACATCCCATCATGACACGCATGTCTCCGTACCTAAACACAAACAAAGCGCAAAATGCTGTTTAAATAATAAGCCATCCTATGTCAGTTTAGAGGTCGAAATATAACTGAGACGTTTGAAGAAAGTCAGGCCGACTTCCTGAAGAATGTAAACACTGTAGCCGCATCTGAAACACATACTGTCCGAGTATGTACTGCATTTGATGAAGAACCAGCAATACATAATAAAATTAAATACACAAATAAAAATAGTAAATGAAACAAACTAAAACTAAAAAATTCAAACCCATAATAGCCTTATAAATTCAGACATACAATTCATTTGACGTACGACTTTTGGCATACTATATAGTAGAGAAGTATGACAATTCAGAGGGGTTGCAGGCACTCACTTTTCCAGTATTTTCTTCCTCTTTGATGCAGAGAAGGTCTCGAGCTGAAGGCAGGGCTGGTTGATGAAGATAACAGACAGGCAGAAGTATGAATCCCACACCTACATGGAAATGGAGAGTTTAGAGGCTGCGCCACACAGAAAATAAACAGATCGACTGTGATGTTTACTGATGAATTCAAACTGAAGCGGACGGAAGACAAACCTTGTAGTCAAACTTATCACTGAGGAAGTTTTTTCTTAAAGCATCTGACAGGTAGAGCACAGTGGTGATGATGATGCTGTAAACCAAACATGATCACACATCAGATCACAATTTCAATACTCTTAAAAGGGCCGTAACCACTACAGAGATTGAGGGGAATAAGTCCCCTCCAATAATTAGAAATGGCCAAATTGTCCCCCCAATATTTGAAATTCTTGCACTGCTGCACTCCATTACGCAGGACTCTGTATATTGTTAGGATGACAAAAATGTTGAAAAGTTACATTTTTAGTCTACTGTCTGACTCAATGTCAAAATGATTGAGATGGCCAATTAAACCAAAGTAGATGGGGTTTACTGTTCCCAGAAGCAGAGCGTGAATTCCAGTGTGAAGCGTCAGTTTAACGTTGAAAGAGAGTGAGGTAAGATGTACATAGCGAAACATTCTAACTTTTACGATAGAAATGTTAACCCACCGACAGTAACATCCAGTGATGCAAACCACTCTCAACTTTTTTTCAAATATGGATGTTTTTAATTGAAAATGTATGTGATTCATGCAAGTCCTAACTCAGTGTGACAAGACAAGAAACATTGACATATTAGGCATACAAATTAAAGTACATCTGTGCATATTATAATGCCAAATGATTATTTCCCAAATAGAATTAGACCTAGAATTTCCTTCACTGTTCTATTTCTTTATGCTTTCTAAAAATGTTGTCCCCCCACCCCCCAATGTTCAAGACGTGGTTACGACCTTGACTCTAAAAACCACCATGTAAAATTGGACGAGGAAAGAAGCCTCTAACTTGTTGGTGACGAGCCTCATGACCGCCCAGTCTTTGGGGAACATCTCTGGTCTTATCAGGATCCGAAACACAGTGAAGATATGCAGGAGAAAGTCCTTAGAGAGAGAAGAAGAGTGAGTGATTAGTGAGTATAAAGAACTGATGCCAATAAGACAAAGTTGAAAATTGACTCACCCGCAGGTCGTCTTTACTGGTGAACCTCTGCAGGAGTTGCTGGTAGTGTTTGTCCTTCATATGCCTCAGCAGAGCCAAAAGACACGAGACAAACTCCCCCTGAAAAAAAAGACACATTCAACATATGCTATACGTAGAAAAAAAAAAGAAAAAAAAACTTGACCTTTATACAGAAAAATCAATAAATCCGGTACTTAAAATAGCTGTAATTTATTTGAATATATTTTTTCCTGTGATGCAAAGCAGAATTTCCAGTATCATTTCTCCAGTCTTCTTGCACTGGGGGCACTTCAAATATTGTCTTTGACAACTGGAGTCAAAAAGTTCTGGTTTAGAGAGTCTGAATCCTTGATCAACCGTTTCACACACAGTAAGAAAGGAGATGATGCTGCAAAGCATATTATGAGAAAATTAAAGTGTTTTATGAACTTGGATGCATGTGGGAGACTCCAAAACAAATTAGGAGCCTTTAAAATAGCATAATAGGGGCACTTTAATGCAACTTGTTTATATAATACGGTACTTACATTCAGAATTTTCAACATATATTTTCCCCACAATCAGCACAAAAACATCCAAAAAGCAGAATTCATGCGAGTCTAGCTGTACATTACTCATATAAATTCATTTGCATAACACTAGTCAAAAAAAGACATCACCGAATATTTAAAATTTCCCATATTGATTCGCATCATGAAACCTTTAATAAATCTGAGTATGTGAGAAAATGTGTGAATAAAACAGAGTTGAAATGAGGTACGGCAAGGTTTGCATCCACAAAAGCCTTGGGGCGCTGGGGAATACGTCACATCTTGCAGGAATGCTGCCAGAATTCACATGCTGCTTGTGTGGAGAGACTTTGATGTGTAAAACGCCACGACTGCTGGGCTGTAATTACCTCGCCCTCGGGGCCTGTTTCTGTCTTTTTCTGACGCTTTTTTTTATTTTATTTAAAATTCACTTTTGCTTCTATTCTTTGTAAAGCCTTCTTTTTTTCTTCTTCTTCTTACCGTAACGTCTTGAACTTGGGGTCGTAGTGTAGGTCCTGCTGGCTGGGGCCGGTTAGCAACTTCCAGTATGGTCCGCAGTAACACAGCCAAAACACTCTCCACGATCAGATCGACCTCTTCGGATGCGGTCGGCTCCTGCATACACAGGCACATCTGTAAGGGTACGCCCTTGCAAGAGGTCAACGGTGATTTTATGCACACTTTCTGACAGGGTACTAATGGCAGAGAGGGTGAAGCAGTCATGAAAGGTTCAGCTGTCATTTCAGTTTATACATGTGCAGGAGGAAACCAGTGTGGCCGATGCACATTGGTCTTTTTTTGCATGTGAGACCCGCCATTTGACTTCTTTAAGGTCAGACAGGATGTCTACATTTAGACCAGCATCAGCATTTTCACAAGACAAGTTTCCCGTGGTCTACTTCAAAGCAGAAGTCAACACAAATTAGGGATGTGTAAACCTTCCAGGTTGCCTGAATAACAAGTAGATCTTCAGGAGGCCTTGCATGATTAGGCACGTTAAGGTTCATGTTCTGAGGAATCGTGAGATGTTCCACACTTTATTATAGGGTCCTATTCTCAGTTTGTTGGCAATCTCATCCACACAGTTGATGGCACATTTTCAGAGGACTGTCCGAGAGTTGTGAGAGTGTTATCTTACCGCGTCGTCCTTCTTGAGGAGAGACAGCATGCAGGTGAGTATGTGAGCACACATGACGAGTTCTCGCTGCTCCTGCAGGTGAGCCTGGAGCAAACGCAATACCACTGGGAGCAGAATACATCTGGACTCTGATACAAACACACAAACATTGAACAAACAGCCTCTAATATTAGGTATAGCAATCTTCATCATCATCCTCAAGTGAGCGTGTTTACCAGGGTTGATGTAGATTTGGCTCTCTACGGTTTTCGTGATGCAGTGCAGCTTGACGGCCTCTAGGGGACAGTCTGCCTGAGAGGCGGTGGGGAGGCTGCCCAATGTCTCCCGTACAAACGCAGCCACTTCCCTGACCGTAAAGAGCTTCAACAACTCCCCGTACACCGCCGGGAATTGCTGCAGAAACACCGCCTGTGAATTCAAGTGCACAAACAATCACCAATCGATCACATGGAAAAATAAACGGAATATGGGCAAACAAAACTGTAACTTTATATGCACATACTACATGAAAACTACCAGTGAGAAAAAAAGTAAACTAAAAGAAAAAGAAAAGTTTGTGAATAAACCAAAACTAACAGCCACAGTAACATGGGGGAAAAATCAAAAGTTGCAAATATCAAAAATAAGAATTGCAAACGAACAACTAAACTGCCACTATATTACAAACTACAAGCCACAACCAAAGCTACCAGTGAAAATGTACAAAAACCTACATGCAAATATAACATGCAATACAATGATGAAAACCAGTGAAAAACATATTTAAATCAAATACAAAACATAATTTTAAGTACAAGAATTAGACAGCAACTATAATGCGGCTACAACACAAATGGTAAACTATAAAAAAAGGCATGTATGTAAAAAAATGAAAAGAAAAACAAAGTCTAATAAAATTACAATGTCAACTAAAACTGTAAATATCGGCCGTTTCAACCGCCTTGCATACACTGACTGTGACACGTCTATCTTCTCAGCCAGTAAACGTTTTTACCACTAACCCACGGCCTATGAAGGCATCTCAAAAACAAGAAGAACATGGCCTGAAGACTAAAGAGAGAACAGGGCCAACCCTCAACACATAATCCTGCTGTGAGGGGCCAGTGTGGAGTTTCATGGAGGGACTGGGGGGATTATGGGGGATTAGAAGAGCTCTGGCCTGCATTCTAGCACTGCCTTTCTTCTGCTCTCCATGAAGATTAAAACCTCCAAACGGCAGTCAGTCCAACACAGGGTAATGAATCGTGTGAGGTGAATATATATCTATAGACATATTCTGCAGTATAATACCCTATTGAGCTGTATTAACTATTCATTTAGAGACAATCCAGAGTGTTAAATGATACTAGTCTTAGATTCAGCCTATGGATCTCTCACCATCTCTAATGCATACTGCACACTGATGGCTAGAACTAGTTAAAGTGCCCCAATTATGCTATTTTAAAGGTTTCTCATTTTGTGTTGGAGGTCTCCTTCAATTACATGCATCCAAGGTAAAAAAAAAAAAAAACACTTTAATTTTCTCATAATACACACTGAAAACTCACCTCTTTTCTCAAAGAGAAACACATTTGAAACTATTTGATAAAGGATTCAGTCTATCTAAGCTCCTCCTTTCCAAAAGGCTTCTCTGCTCTGAAATGGCCAAGTCTGTTGTGATTGGTCTACCACTTACAGTGCGTGTCAGAAACGAAACCTTGCCAGGTTTGGTCAAGCAAGTCTGAGAAAGATTTATCACCAGATTTGCCAAACTTTGTAAGGTTAGTGACATCAAACTTTTAAAAAACACTCTAAATTAGTATAAGTATACTGAAATATTTAAGGTAGCTACAAGCAAGTAAACTATACATGCATGAGCAGAACTGTATTTTACACTGAAATAATCAGCAAAAATACTTTTAAATCAGCAGAACTTCTGCTCACACACATTACCATCAAATTCTTTGGCAAAATAACAGACGGTTGCGACTGACACTGCCGTACAAGTTTACTTTTTTTCCACACCGCTATTATATCAAAGAACAAAACAAACTTTGACTGGTTGCTTTACACATCTTCAAAATAATAATATTTCTGTTGTAAGTGCACTGGTCTTGGTTAGGAAAAGCTGGCAAGTGGGACAGACTTTATGCTGATAGTCAAAAGTCTGGCGTGTGAAATTACGAAATAAAGCAGACTGACATTTTGAAAGCTGGATATGCAATCAATACGTGCAATACATCACTCATGATGTGGAAAAAAAGACCAGTTCTGTCTGTTTTTCCCACTTCCCTATTATCTAGAGTCTTCCCTAGAGATTCTTATAATCTTGTTGCACCTTCATTATCTCCCTTTTTTCCATCTTACTTCATTCTTTTCATCCTTATTCTCTATATTCATTTAAAATGTTTCTTTCTCTCATTAAATCCCAAAGCAATCCTTTCTTTGGACGTACTGGTCTTTCTCTTTCAAAGGGTGTGCATGGGCTGCCGTCCACAGTGTGAGGCTCTTTGTAGAACACGGCAGAACATCAAAACAAACTCACACTAAGGCTCGAACAAAAGCCAGAGTGACGGGCAATAGAACACGCTCTCGCATTCAGCTCAGGGAAGTCGGAAATATTTGCGGGAGACTTCAAATGCTTTGCCTGAATTTAGGGGGGAGCATTCAAAACCACCTGTGTACAACATTCTCCATGAAATATGAATGATCCAACTTTAAAGGGTGAAATGTATGTCAAAATCTTCCTTCCCTCGCACTTTGTAGCAAATATTTCCCTCCCGGGTCAAAAAGACGCCCTAAAATTATACTTTTTTTTTTTTTTTCAGAAAGCTTATCTCATTTCATTTTGATAATATATTTTTCTATTTTTAAATGCAATTTTTTTTCCTCTGCATTGAAAATGTGTTCATATCTATGCACTTCATATCTGTGTGCAGTCTGCATGGTGACTGACTGATTTTTATTTGAAAAAATTGAGGAGGAAAAAAACACTTTTAATGGGAATTCCTAGGTGTGTGTGTGTGTGTGTGCATGTGAGTGTGTTTTGCATTGGGCATGTTCTATAGTCTCATGCCTTCATTTGTGTGTGTTTGTTCTGGATTATGCCAGATTTTGTATATATTTTTTGACAAATAAAACAAAACAAATCCTCACATTCCATTCATTCCTATGGGAATCAAATTGCCCTCCGAGGGAAGGATTCATTACTTTTTTTAATTTCAACCACATAAACTCCTCGAATCCAGTCAATGTTTTTTTTTTTTTTCTATTCCAAGTTCAAGTGTGACAAAAGTCCTAAGGTCTTGCACCACTCAGACGAACACCCAATTAAAAAAAAAAAAAAAAAATTGAGTTCAAATTCTTTTCAGGTCAAGATGACCCGAGGGAAGGATGTAGGTTTAAAGGCATTTCTCTAGCAAATAAATGCTTAATACAACAAAATGGCCTTCTAAACACCTCATGATTTAAGAAGATGCTTCAGACGTGAGACTAAAATTACCGGCTCTAGAGACCAGAATAATGGCCAAAAGATAAAATGTTTAAGAATGATCTCAGATTTTTTATGCTAAACCAGGGGTTCCCAGACTTTTTCATTCTAGGACCCATTCATTCTAGGTATTTTAGTAGAGATAATACAAATAATTGTTTGTTTGTTTTTTTATAAAAGTAATAAATATTTTTAAAAATAGTAATAAAAAAAAAAAAAAAAAAAAAAAGATAATTAAAAATATATATATTTTTTAATTAAATTATTAAATTATTTTATTTCATTATTATGTATCGGTGGAAGAAAAGAATGAGGAATGTTGCGTGCTAAACTCAAACCTGTGTCACCCACATGAGCACCACAGCATGTTACGAACCATGAACTATACATGAACTATACGTATACTCAACTATACAGTTTAAATCGTTTTTCAATACAAACAGATCGCATTCTCTCTCACCTGTGTCTGTGTGATGGGCCGCGAGCCCTTGTTCTCCTGCGAGAGGAAGAAGCGGATGGACATGAAAAGCTCATGCATACAGCAGCGGAATTCCTCCTCGCTCTGTCCGCCTGTGGCGAGGGCAAACAGCCGGCGCGATTGGATAATATACTTAAAAATATACTCCGTCGCCTAGGAAACCAAGAGAACAGCAGATCTGAGCAGAGAACACAACATAAAAGCAGTGTATTTAAGAATGCATGGGGTGTATGAACTAATGTGATGTGGAAGTCGTAGCGATGACCCGGAGCTAACCATTCCTGAGAAATCGAATATTCAGTACATTATGAATATAAATTGTATTTGTGGTTGCACAAAATCAGCAGATGGAGGACAGTAATGACAGACTCTAAATATCATTATGAAAAGCAGAGAGCGAGAAAAGACGTGTAGTCTGAAGTAGAGAAGGATTTTGCAAGGGCTCTCACCTTTAGCACCTTTTGGATGTGTTCCTGACGGTCCGCTTCAATAATGCGGTCCACGTACCACTTCAACACCTTGATCAGATCCCTGGCAGAAACACAAAATTGTGTAAAACTAACCATCTACAGTACATAAATCTGTTTGTTTGGTATAATTGAAAGCATTTATGGAGAGATCCATAATGGAAACCAATCTGACCTTTTTCTGAATAGGATTTATTGCGCTATTGGCAAATTAACTACTGTGCTAGGTCTATAACAACTGTTTTTTTTTTTTGCCATTTTTATGGATAAAAAAAAGAAAGTGGTGGCGGAAAATGATTGCAAGCAGAAGTAGGGTGCAATGTTGCAATCAGGATTCAAACTGGCATTGTCTGTATGAGCACCGCAACTCAGTGCAACCACTAAGCCATGGGTCTGATAAGCATCAATCGTGTTTTGTGTCTTTTTTTCAAAGTATTAGCATTCTAGACAAGCACTTGGCTTAATTTTGGATTTCAAATAATTAATAGTACGTATAGGAACACATAAAATCCTATTTTAAGTGATGCCATGATACTGCGGGAAAATAAAATAAACTTTTTAAATCACAGTGTATCGCAATAGCTCATGTACTGTAACACATTAAAAAAAAGTATTGCAATAGAATCATACAGCGGGATCCCTGGTAATTTCCATTGCGATTTCCTAGCATTGCAGTGAGAAGTAGAAAGAAAGTGACGTCCACTGCAGTGTAGCAAATTAAGTACGAGAAGGAAGATCTTGTGCTGATCTTCTATTGTTCTGCAAGTATGCGGTTACATGCTTTTTCAGAGACTAAAAATCACAACAAAACGAGAACTGAAAATCAGAACGGAAGAAATTTTAACCGAAAGAGCGTGACGCAACACATTTGCAGCAGTGAGCAGGAAAACTAGAAATAAATAGATGCATCTAAAGACCCCATGAAACTGCAGCTTTGTGGTCCATGTCTATTAGCTTTGATGCTAATCTATATAACAAAATGAACTTTTTGCACATAAACATTTTTAAAATGTACAGTCTCAGTTTATTTTGTGATCTTATGGCTGTGTTTTATCCTGTCCAGTTTTGAAGTTAATTAGTTGCGTAATATGCATATTGGACAACTGTGTAGGCTGTAATGTTGGCTGATCTCTAACCCAGATGAATGAACATGCTGTAAAATTGAGTGTTTATCGAGTGAAGAATCAGCGCTGTACTGGTTGAGGAATCAAGAGAGCTGTGAACAAAAGTCCTGTTTTCTGTGTGTGGACAAAAACACACTATACAATGACCCTAAAAAAGTATTTGGGCACTTCAGCCACATTTATCAAATATCTTGCATAACATAACAAAAAATCAAACCAAGTGGCATTTGTTTAAATGAAAAACAGCACAAGCACACTTCACAAGCAGTTCACAATGTGAAATTTTCACATTTTAAGTGTATTTACATACATCTATGTTTTAATTTCACATCTTATTCGGCCATCCTGACCAGTGTGCATTACAAGTAACATGCATTGAGTAATCAGATAACTTTTTTAATTCTGTTTAATTAACTCTTTCGCCACCATTGATGGAATTTACCCGGCTTTCCATTTTTTACTGTTATATAGTAGGCGACGCTATTACGCATCTTCTGAAAGCGTACTGCATATCCAGATCAAAAGGAGCAGAAAAAAGCAATAAAAGCATTGCTTATGCACATTGTAGTCTTTGAAAAACAATCGATTTTCTCAGCTTTTTGTTTAAAATGTTGCTTCTTTTTTTTTTTTTTTTACTTACCCACATTCAAGTGTTGATAAAAAAGCATGCATGAAACACATTTTTCTTTCTTTAAAACACATTTTTCTTTCTTTTGATACAGTATATTGAATGTTCAGATATTCATACAACAAAATATTCTGGGGGCCATGAAATGTTTGTGAAAATTATCAAAAATGCTGGCAGTGGCTGGCAACTTAAAAAAAAAAAAAAAACCAGTGGTGGGGAAATAGTTAATTTGCTTAGACATTTTTTTTAAACTACTGTATTAAAATTCTCTCTCTTCTCCATAAAAAGTACAAAATAAACGAACACATTACATTAAATAAAAATAGTTGTACAGTAGGTAATATAACCCATAATGTTAAGAGATCTTTTGTATGGCATACATAGCTTTAGGGGATCAGGAATTATTCTAAGTAGACAGAATGTAATAATACTCTAAAAGAAAATGAAGGTGTATGTTATATAGACTTAATGAATTCACTGCTAAGTAACATAAGTAGTTACTTTATCTAGGGAGTTACACAATATTGTAACACATTACTTTTAAATGTAAGTTTCCCCAACACTGATCCTGACAGTTTAATGCTTCAAATTTCTGGACAGAGTGAAACACTGAGTGTTTAATGTACCTGTAAGACAGGGCTCCTGCAAAGTGGCCTTCAATGTAGGTGTCCATGACTGGTTTAAAATGCTGGAACTTGCTATCCTGGAGCAAGTTTATAATGTGCACCTAAAATACAAAAATGCATATGGACAATAAGCTAAATGTAATTCCATTGCCCTGTATTGTGCCAGAAATTAAGGTCTTTACCTACCAGAGAATCAAACACCTTAAGTGCATATTTCTGTGAGCTCTCGTCCAAAATGCCGAAAAGCGTGTCCAGTGTATCCTGTAAAAACTGATAAAAGATAGTTGACTGTATTAGTAAAGTGCACCAATTAGGGCAAAGGTTACTATGATGGACATGTTCATTAACCAACAACATGGCTCTGAAGTGCAGCTGACCTTAACTATTTCTGAGCCATCGATCTCTTTGAGTTTAGAAAGGCTGTCACTGATTCTCTCCGGATGGGCTCTCCACTTCAGTAAGTCCAGCATGTCACCTGCAGGAAAAACTATTATTGTTATGACATGCCTTTTTTATTTTGTCAGGAAACAGACTTCGCCAAACCCTGCTTGCAACCGCACAAATATTCCCATGTTCTGTGATACATCAGGTTTGGTCGTTGCTACATATCAGCTGTATATCAGCTATTGTGCCAAGAAAACTTCCAAATAGGGAATAATAAAGTATCCCGTATGGCGACACACACACATTACCATTCTGAGTGAGTTTGGTAGAACAAAGGAATGAAGTGATCCACAGGGATTCCTTAGTGCCTTTCACAGTTTGGTTGTTGCCAGGCAGATTTGATTTCGAGAAGGGCAGTTTGAGGTAGCGAGCACAGTCTTGCAGGTTAGCGTTCTCCTCACACTGTAAAACACGCATGAAAAAAGATACTACTTGAAAAGGCAGCTTGAACATTTTGCAAAGCATCTTCTTTTGTGTTCCACAGAAGGCATAGAGTCATGTGGGATTTTTTTTTTTTTTTAAATGACGACAGTTTTATTTTTGGGTGAACCATTTCTTTAATTAGCATCATGCAATCGCTCCACATTCAGTCAGCAGTTCTTTTGCCTCCAGCGGAAATGCAAACAGCTGACTTATTTCTTTTTGTATCATTTCTCTTACTCAAAGTGCTACACGCAAGTGGTCAGCAGAACAGTGAGCAAATGCACAAAGACTGTATGCTGTACATGACCAGTGAAACTGCACAGCAGTGATCTCTAGTGTGCTGCAATGAGACTTTTGTGTAAACACTGAAACAAACCGCCCTATTTTAGCATGTGTAAATAGGCCACGAGTAGCTCTTAGTGTCTGGGCCCGTATACATGGACTAAGCCTCTCAAATTTTATTTCATATATACTAATAAAAGTTATTGCATGTGTCCTACGTGGTTAGATTTAAATAGGGCATATAGAAAATGGGATTTTAATTGCTATTTTTAAATAAAAGACAAAATAGACATTACTAAGCTGCAAAAGTGAGCTTTTCAGAATTGTCACAACATTATCATTACTGTATTATCGTTACAATACATGTATTGTATTCATTCAGAGGCTTCTTGAATGAATGAATGTTTATAACAACCACTAATGGAGTGTGAGCGGTGACAGTACAACATGACACAAATAACAGCTGCACTTTGCGTGTGCATGTGTTTGTGACCTCTTTTAAGCCTGTTAAATGCAGAAACACTTCAACAGTCTGCAATTACCAGAGCTGTGCCCGAAGCATGCTCTTAAATTGGGTGTGCCTCAGGGATGTGTTCTCCGACACTGTTATTTAACTCTTACACTTTTTAATAAGGAAGCACTTTTTAAATTCAAGGCTTTATTAGGCTCAAAGGAACATGCAGAATGAAATGCATGTCAGCCAGGACAATTTGTCATTTGACATACTGTGGCACTTGAAATTGCATTTGTTGCAGAAAAGTCAACGAGACATTTTGACAGCTGTACCTTATGAACGATGAGCTCGTGGGTGCCGTCGGGCAGAGTCCGCCCGTCTTCCTGCATTAGAGGAATGAATGAGAATCCGAAGAGCTTCTTCTCCCCCTTGTCTTTCGCTGGGGAACACAAACACTGTACATTACATGTCCACTTGTTCTTTTAAAACATACTTAATGCTCACTCGGGTTGCCAAATTGAGGACAGGCAATAGGAACAAGCGCAATTGACACTGGAAAGTGACGAGCCTTACACTGTAAGCATACGTACTCTCTCTCTCTCTCTCACTCACTCACTCACTCTCTCACTCTCTCACTCACTCACTCACTCACTCACTCACTCACTCACTCACTCGCTCGCTCACTCGCTCGCTCACTCGCTCACTCACTCGCTCACTCACTCGCTCACTCACTCGCTCACTCACTCGCTCACTCACTCGCTCACTCACTCACTCGCTCACTCGCCCACCCACCCACTTATTCAATCACTCACCCGCTTGCCCACTCACTCACTCGCCCACTCGCTCACTAGCTCGGCTCTAGTCTATTCTGAATAAGAACCAACTCTTGATTCTAAACCCTACACCAAAACCAGCATAAACCAGTCTGGACCAGAATGGAAAGACATACTGGTCTATCAGCAGGGAAGATCAATAGATTTCTTGCAGATGATCTGAGGTGTATTGGTGTACAGGAAGTCTATACATCTGATAAATAAAGCACTGACTCAAGCACATATCTCTATTCTTAACTTGGATATATTTGCATCAAAAATGTCCCATATTTATCAAAAATACCCCTTGGTGAATATACTTGCCTATTTTAAGGGCCCATTAGTGATCTGACTCACAGAGTTCAGTGTTATTCTCCTGCACTTTCATTATTCGTTTGAAATTCAGCTAATTTAACTTCCTTCCTCAAGCTCTGCATCGACTAAGTGTGGGAAATACCATCTTGTCTCAGTCTTATGTATTATGTGAATATTAAAAGCCTCATAAACTGAGGAACAAAAAGAACAATGTCTTTTTTCAGCAGTGTCGGACTTACTAGAACAGTGACGGAACTCGAAGCGGACGTGAGAGCCGCGGAACATGTCGACAGGGATGGGAAGCTTGATTAGCTCTCCCCATCGCGGGCTGTTGTTGTGGTAAAGCACGAAAGTGTGATACTCGTCTCCGCCCGGCTCACCCGAACCCACGGCCACAAACCCCTGCAGAGAGAGAGAGAGTCAACAGACACGGAGTGAGTGAAGATACGGAAAACCACAGACCTCTCACCTCTCCACCTCGATGGCTGTTTGTGTGAGAACAATCTATGTCAGGCTTTGATCAGCTTTTCACTTTATATTACCTGGTATCCAAGATCATGTCTATTTATATGTAAATCAAGTAGAACAAGGAACATTTATCAGTCTAAAAACCTTGAGAATCTGTCCATCGACGTCCAGCGCATAGGCGGTGACTTCCACGTTTCTCGCCACGCTCTTCCCTCCCTTCTCAAACTCGCCCTTCTCCAGTGTGATGTATAGATCATTTCGCATATCACCTTTAGGAAAAGAAAAGAAAGAACAGTTTTATGTTGCCATGAACGCAAAAAAACTGGGACACCAGAAATCCATCCAAAAAAATTCAGAAGCTTCTCAGTAATCTACAGAAACCTTGTGTCTCCATATTTCAGCTCTTTTTTTTCCCCATAAATCATTACTATTGGTCAGTCTTTACATCTGTACTTGGGATATGCAAATTATTAACCAATGAAAAGCATTACAATAAAACGTGACTAAACCTCGTATCTCCATTGGATCCTCAAACTGTCAGTTAAACCTCATAACGCCACCCGCCTCTATTGTGAATGAAGTGACGCACGCAGTTTGGATGGTCTCTGCTTGTGTGTAATGCAAGGGTAAATAAAGAACTGGTTCTTTCAACAAGTACAGCATTTTCTTTACTCAAGAAACACTATATGTATCTAATGACGTACAAAACATCCATTTTCGAAATCCTCTGTCCAAAAACTTTGTAACTCTGAGCTTGATTTTGGAAAAAAGTAGCAGTTTTGGACACACAAGGATTCCGCCCGACAGCGATGACATATATCATTTTTTATAAAAAGTTAAGACAGTTTTTCTAGAGTAACTCTGGGTTAAAGGCTTCGATCAGTGACTCGCAGTTAACACTTTAAATGGGTTCAAACCTGCAACTGTTTGCAATCTGGATCCCACATTAAGATTTGCGCCATGAGTGCTTTTTCAGCATGGATTTTCAATTTTAAAATGAAACAATGTGTCCCAAATGGATGCCTTCACACAGATTGAATGACTTTTTACCATGTACATTGATTTAATGTTGTTTGCTCAGCAGAAAAACCCACAGACCAATAAGCTTTTTCTCATGTTTCTGGAACTCGAATTGATCCTGAAATGGAAATGCTCTTTGACATCAATTGAATAGAAATGCAAAAGCACTTCTCTCCTCAACAAGCAACATGATTTGAGGTATCATTCGTGTCGTAGCACAATTGGTGCAGGTTTAATATGACACCTTTTCCCCCGGTTTCACATACAAGGCTTAAGATAGTCCAAGACGAAAATGCATGTTTGAGATGAGTTTTAACTGAAAGCCACTTGCACTGACATACCCATCTTAAAATATGTCAGTGCTTTGTTTTGTCTGATGCACACCAGTAATGTTTTTTTTTTTTTTGCCTAAGACACATTTATAAAAGCTACTGAAATGTCCTAATTGAACTATGGCCTAATCTTGGCTTAATCTAAGCCCTGTCTGTGAAACTAGGCCTGGGTGTTTGTGGAAAAGAACCACAGACTAATGATAAAACATGGAAAGTGTCATCTTATGACACAGGAGCACAACTACACTCATATGAAGTTCATCCCTCCCAAACGTCCTCGGCAGGTGCATCCTGCGACTCGTGGATAACACTGCTAATGAATGATTACCAAAAACACATTCTCTATCACACAGGAAATGCAACTACATATTTGCACCTTGTCATTTTTCATCGACTGTCTGTGCCTCAACAACCACATGTGCACCCACATTTTCACATTTGCAGAAAGGCAAATGTTACGGAACAGTAGGTCACATTTCATGTTGTACCAGTTCTTATTTGCCCATGTAGAGGAAACAAGAACAAGTACATTTCCTGAGACTGTTGGATTATTTTGTGGACCTCAACTATAGAAAAGGTGCATGATTTGCCCCCGGCAGCATGGTTTGAAAATGCACTGTGAACTGTGGGACACATTTTAAAGCATTGCAGCTTTTGCAAATAAAGGGGACAAGAGCTTCCGCCACCTAAACCACCAAGTGGAGGAAGTCTGGGTTCCTGTGCGTGTGTGTGTGTGTGTGTGCGTGCGTGTAATGCAATTAAGTGTGTGCAGTCCTACTTCAAGACACAAATTCAAACCAGTAGTCATGCCAACTAATGTCCATATGACAGTTGCTGTGGCAACAATCAGATATATAAAAAAAAAATCACAGTGAGTTTCCTGGAAGATCAGAAACAGAACTGGTGAATGAGAATGACCTGGAATATGCACAACCACACACACACACACACACGCACGCACACGCACACGCGCGTGCACTGAAAAAAGAGGGAAGATCAGCCTACAGCAAAGGACTAATAATAAATCCGGCAACCATAAGGCACAGTTACTGCCAGTGATGGTACATTCATCCAGGAGACAGGCTGCTTGTACAACCAAAACATCTGGGTCAGTTGGGGAAAGACGGAGAGTGAAAATAGTCTCAGACACATACAGACTGCCTGATGCATGCTGCACAAAACACAGCAAGAGCTTCTCAAACTTGCAAGCTATAATCTGATTGGTTGGCTTTGTGCAATTTCTGAGAGTAAAGGTGTGTTGGATTTTATCAGTCTGACAAGAAAAGTCACGTTTGTCAAAGTACTACGCACGCCAAGAAGAGCAAATCAGCAGGCAGGCTAACGTTTGTAGCTAATATTTGAGATTTGTCGCAACACAGCCTTTCTAGAATATAATGACTGTAAGTAAATGAGTTATTGTTTTATGTTCACCTGGCATGATGACATCAGAGAAGCCCAGTTTTTTGGTTATGGACACTCCTCTGGTGAAAAGGACCATATATTCTCTCCGCAGCTGTTCAATGTCGCCGTGCAGCAACTGGAGCGCCACCGCCAGACCTGGATTGAACACACACATCAAATATTCATATTTTTTCTTAAACAAAGAGAGCATAGAATGAGATAATTACAGATGACAATTCACAGCTTTCTCAAATCACTTAATGAATGGATCTTCACCCAACAGACTGGTACTGAGAAAACTTCACTCCTGCACATAATGAATATTCACAGGTATTCACTGAAGAGGACGTGATGAATATTCATTAGAAAGCTCTGGATATAATAATCCTCCCACATTCTGCTCTCTCAGTTTGACAGGATGTGATGGTAAATGTCAATTTTGTGTTTTTTTTGTGTGAGATTTGGCAGAGTTTTTGGTTCACATTTAAGAGGTTTACATTTCGGTGAACAGAAGTTCTGCTTTTGTCAAGTCAAGTCAAGTCAAATATATTTATATAGCGCTTTTCACAGTATCAATTAAAACAACTTAACAACGTTTTTTTATTACTGGAAAAAAGACATCCAAGTTTGGTAGAGCTGATCAATGGTATGATTGGTTAATTAATTTGAATATCCCCAACTGAGCAAGCCAAAGGCAACAGTGGCAAGGAACCGAAAAACTCCATCCAGTGACCTAAAGGTGTCCTAACACACCATCAGATGACCCAATGGAGAAAAAAAAAACCTTGGGAGAACCCAGGCTCAGTCGGGGGCCAGTTCTCCTCTGGCGTTTATGAACTAGAGGCCGAATTTACAGTAACTGTAAGATAAAAAAATTATATGAATGCCTGGCTAAATAGATGCGTCTTCAGTCTAGTTTTAAACTGGGAGAGCAAGTCTGAGCAACGAACAATATCAGGAAGGCTATTCCAGAGCTTCGGAGCTAAATGTGAAAAGGCTCTGCCTCCTTTGGTGGATCTGGATATCCCAAGAATGACCAGAAGCCTCGAATTTAGTGATCTTAAAGAGCGTGATGGATTGTAAGGCGATAGAAGATCCGTTAAATAGACTGGAGCTAAACCATTTAGAGCTTTATAAGTCAAAAGCAATACCTTGTAATTAATACAGCACTTTATAGGTAACCAATGAAGTGCTGATAAAATCGGTGTTATGTGATCATATTTTCTTGATCTAGTAAGAACTCTAGCGGCTGCATTTTGGACTAACTGTAGCTTGTTTATTGAAGATGCAGGACAACCAGCTAATAAAGCATTACAGTAATCTAGTCTCGAGGTCATGAATGCATTAACTAACTTTTCTGCATCATCTGCATTTTGTGACAATTGTATTGTGAAAGTTATGTGATGTACTGTAAAAACACACTATCAGTCCAGAATCTGCTTTCTGCCACACTTCTAACCACATGAAACAGAAATCGATACATATCGCTATCATCGTATCATCATCTCACAAGTCATTTCCAACCACCTTCAACCTATTTTCCTAATTTTCCAAAAGATCACCTGACTTCTCAGCCCAGTTTAGCGTTTTGCTGAGCTTTGGAGAACTAGACGGCTTTGGATGGAAAGCAATCGAATAGCCCATCGGTACATGACAGTACAATGATTAAGCAAACACGTATCAGGCTCTGTGCTATTGCAGCTCTTAATGATGTTCGGAAGCAGTGCCGAGGTTGATCATGAACTGTCTGGCACATATTCAATAGCAATGGCTTTATGCTTTATAATCGCTGTTTGATGGCACAGGGTCAGAGAAGTGCTGTTGGAGAATTATTCAATTACTGAGCTCGCACAAAGACTCCATTAATCACACAGACATTTTCAGATCGTGTACTTGGGAATTGAGCCAAACTAAACCTACCCAAATAGAAATGTTACATAGCCAGCACACACTTTCCAGCGATTAGAAGACTATGATTAATAAAACTTTCCATGCAACTGATTTACATCTGAATGCATACTCACAATATAAGCAAGATTAATTATGGGTGTCAAGGTTAAACATAAAACGAATGCAAATTTTTAAATAAAATAAAACAAAATAATAAAATAAAATAATAAAAAATGAATAAAACAGGAGTTTGAAAAGCACTAGACACTATACTGATCTCTAATGTAACATTGCGCCTTAATTATAGTCCAATTAGTTTCATTCCATTATCATAATCACTCTGTTTAAAAAGGTCCTGATGAAGCGGTTTCTTTGTCCTGTTCAGCATAACTGATGTGGTAGAGATTAATATAAAAAAATTAATAAAAAAAAACCGCATGGCTGATGAGTGTGTATCATAGTAAGGATGTGATCTTGTCTCTCAGTGCATGAGCAAGCATTTAACAAACCTTCATTGAATAATTTCATATATTAGAAGAAATCATATCTTCATTGATTCAGATAAAATTTAGCAAGATGGTACTTTTGTGAGCATTATTGTTCATTGTCTGGTGTGCTGAGGAATAAATGAAATAATTGATGTATTCCCTGGCTTTGCAGTGTGATTACTCAACATCTAACGGATGTGGAGGTGCAGCGTGCAATTACGAGCTCTTCACAGAAAAAGCAGAAATCGCAAAAAAAAACCTGCAAATCAACCATCTGGATACTTGTGCTTCTTTATGTGTAAATCATTTTTTCCCTGCTGAAATGAAATGTATTACCATTTTTGGATAAGCCACCCTGAGGGGCTTTTCATGCGTCTTTAGATCTAAAAGTATTAACTTCGAAGTCATCATGCAAATTAGGTTTCTGGGAGAGCCAAGCATCTTTAAACCACCGCCAGATATGCTGGCAAACCGCGTACACAAGCATTATGCTGAAAATGGGGTTATTTAATTTAATGGAAAATATACTTTAAGGTTTTATTTTCCCTAAAGTCCATTTATAATGTTTATCAAAGTTTCATGCGGCAAAAATCTTCATTGGGGTTTTCATGACCATTTTTCAGCCTCTCTCTGACATTTAAAGGCTATTTTGTTACTGTACCTTTAAGACTCTTATGTAAATGACCTCTGTTATAATTGGCTAACCTACTTTATATGTACGTGAGTCCCCAATCAAGTCGCTGGACATTAAATTAGGTGTTGATATGTAACCATGGGCAGTCTTGTGTTAATGTGGTTGTAGTTGTGATGTCACAACAATGGTGATTTCTGATCCGTTTATGCAGATTGTTTTCAATAAGTGACTTGACTCAATCTCAAGGTTTTGGCAGCTTCATTACCTGTGTTGGAGCCTGAAAGGTTGTATCTGGAGTTGACTTTTTTAATGATGTTGTCGTGAGTTTGACTCCAATCGCTCTCTGTGTTGCAACTGCAAAAAACAAAACAACAGAGGACAATCAGCGTACTGGATTCAATCGCACAGCCACACAGATATAAAGAACAGCAATCACATTAACACCCCAAAGGACTGGCCACGAGCCAGCTGATAATGTGTGAGTGTCACTGTCAACCATCAAATATCTAGAGCCAAACACATCTGTCTGTGTCTGCCCTCCAGTGCAAAGTAGGCCACACTATTGCATTTGTATTTCAGGCACCCATTCTTTAGATAAAAATCATTATACTTTATAGCATACAAATTTCTCCCAAAACACAGAAAATGTCCTCAAATTGGAATGGGGAATGGAAAAATCTGCTTATTGGGTCTCCGTTACCCCATTACATACTATAAAATAATATAATATAATGTAATGTAATGTAATTCAAAACAAAACATGAAACAAAACAAAATTCTGACTTCTTCAGCAGTGTACATGGCTATACGTACAGCTTTATTTATTAATTTATTTAGGTGTTTCATGCCATCCTCTAAAATTACTTTCATGTCAAATTCTATTATTTTTAGGCCTGGAAATAAATTTTTTTAATTTCCCTTATAACTACAGGGTTTCCATTATTTTAGAAATTAATTGGTAGAGCATATTAAAATGATGGTTACGAGGCAACCTCAACCAATCCAACCAATCAGGGAAAAGATTTGGTCTGAATCCAGGAATTCAGACTCGGTGTTATATGGTGTGCGTGTGTGTGTGTGTGTGTGTGTAGGGTCACTTACGCATAGACCTTCAGCAGGTGGTCTTCTTTGGAGTCAGCAGTGAGGAGATCAGTGATGCTGACCACAGCACAGCCGAACGGACGCCTGTATTGCACATTACATGTGTTCTTCTTCTCTCCTGCACCCATCCTCCCTACACACACGAAACAATTAGCGCTCATCACATGCCTGCAGGGTCTTTGGCATCAGTAATTATTCTGTGGAGACAATATCGGCTTTTACCAATCCTAATGATGTGTACAACAATATACACGTCTTTTCTCAGGTCGCCGCTCCCCAGATCCTGAATAAAACAAACAAAATTGAATCAACACCGATTACTCCGCATGATTAGTCTGGGAGTGATTTAATCTCAACACTCACCACAAAAAGTGTGCATTGTCTCTCGGTCTTCTCAGGAAACTTGGGAAGACCATTTTTATTTAGTTTAACAAAGAACCTTTCACTGCAAAACAAAGAGAGAGCGAGAGAAATACTTTCAGTTTAAACACTGAGTACATTATATACAAATGCAGTTTAAAAACACAAAGAATTAGATTTTTAAGGACAAAATACAGTGTGTAACATTTTTGGAACCGATTCAAAAATTAAAACAGACAAATTCACTTTGCCTAATATTTATTAAGCATATCTCATACATAAAACAGTTCATCATAACAGATGTTGAACTGTCAATGAAACCAGACAAAAAAAAAAAAAAAATGTAATAAATATTTCAAGACATTACCATGCAATACCATGTTTTTGTACCATATAAATGTTTAACTATGCACTACAATAATACCATGGTAATACTATGTTCTTTGCATATACAATGACATTATCATGATCTTGGATATGTACAAATAAAATAAAATTGACGGCATTACCACAGTAATACCATGTTTTTTTTTTTTTTGGAAAAGTACCATGGGTTTTAAACATGTTTAAATTAACCAAAAAAACAACAAAACAAAAAAAAACAGCAACACCACACACAATATTCTTTTTAATATAATAACAATGGCAATACAAAGTTTACTGGACACATACCATGCAAAAAAAAAAGAAAAAAAAAGAAATTGGTGTGGTTCCCGAGGTGACTCCATCACCACCATAACATAACCCTATGTTGATCATGTCAACATGTTGATCATGACACCTTAACCCTAACTTGCTTTATTTTATTTTAAGTAACTCCAGTTCTGCTGTGTTTTTGAATATATGTATCCAGCAAATTAAATAAATGTAGTGTAAACCATGAGGGAATCTGCTAGCTGTCAATACAAGGCAATAATGGGACAGACACGTGTCCGTAACCGACCGACCTCATAATCCAGTTACATGACTTTCATAACTAAATAAAATGATAAAAAGATGTATCCCAACAGGAACAATAGCTGGCAATAGAGATCAAACAAAACTTACGCATACAATCCGCTCAGGAAAATACACGCATTCATACACACACACTTGTATAAAACCGGCCCTTCACACAAACACCATGTTAATTAACTCAGCACTGTTGCGATCCCAGCGTCCCATCACCAGAGGCAGGAGGACAAAAGGCTGTTTTGGCCTTTGACACACAGCTGCAGGGCTGCGATCGCTTTCTGAAGAGGCGTCTGTGGACACTGGGATATTCCTATCTGCAGACATCACACCAGCATTTCAATGACACACAGACGGGCCGCTTTCTTCCACTCTCGCCTGGCACATCACAGAGAATTTGATATTTCCTCCCTTGATGCCAGGGATTTTAACACGACAAGTTCAAATGGGACACCGATACGACCCCCACGCCTCCCTCCGGACACGGCTGGATAAATCGACACGGATGGAAACGTGATCCCTGTATGTCTGGCTGGATAAATTAACCATGCCACAAAACGGTCCCATGGGAACGAAGGGGGAGCCGTTACCCAGAAGGCTGTCAATCAGCACTTTGTACACATCCTGTGGCAGAAAAGAGGAGAAACACAGATAGACTCTTTCTCTCCCACATGCTACACACACACACACAAAAGCTTTTGGTTGCAGCGTTCAAACTGTCTAAAGATAACTGAACACAAACAGCAACCTCGTCTTTTTGTAACAGTGCTCGCTGTCCGTGCACCACTAGACAAAATGAGCATAACTGGTAACATGAGCTGCCTAACACCAGGACTGATACTGAATCACTCGAATCGAAATGAAATGAATGCTGTGGGATCAGTACAAGTTAGGCTGCATGAAAAATTAATAAATGAATAAGAAATAAAAAGAAAAGAAAAGAATTCCACGTTGACCATGTAAATATGCAAACTGGCATAATATTGTAGTAATTACTTTAAATGATAATAATTATTAATATTATTATCATTATGCTTTATGCATATACTGTATTATTATTATTTAAATAAAAGCATACATTTGCATGTGTAATGAAACCATATAGTTAGTTTGCAAGGATTATGCATCCAAAATCATAGCACATCAAAAATAGAAACAGTTTGTGATTTTTGACATTTGACAGTGATAATTTTAATTAAAGAAAAATGCCAAAGGATGTAAAAAAAAAAAAACTATTAGGTTAAATTTATTAACCAAAAAGTATGCAAGATGCTAAATTACAGACACATGTAAAGAAAATATAAGTATAAGTATGCAAAAACATGGTATATCTCCAAATATATTCATATAGATTTATTACATACTCAGAAGTGTGCACTTTCTCCATCAACAGCACATTACATTACAGTGTCAAATATTCAAATTGGGATAGAGCCCCAGTGATCCCCAATTCAGTGCAGTTTGATTAAATCCACAGGACCTGTCATCGCTGGACATTGAACAGATTTGAAGCTGCAGGCAGCAGGCTAGTCTGAAAAAAAAAAGAGTGCCACCCTTCCATATGGAAACAAAAAAAGACAAATAATTAACTGGAAATCAGCCATCTAACCAGGTAGGGAAATCGTTGATGGATCAGAGCCACATTAATATTATCCTTCATGACTATAGACTGATGGAAAAACTCCAATCAATGAATAGAGGGAAACAAACATGGAGACAATGTATGTGAGCAAGCGCCACAGAGCAGCTGCTGAGACGGTTAGAGACTGTAATGAACCATTAGATGATATAAACCGGTACACACACACACACACCATCTGAAGGCTCTCACAGCCTCAACTGCAGGTGTGTTTCCCTGATGAAAACTGTTTATTTGTTTTTCATCTGTCTGGCAGTGGCCAGGACAAACACAGGAGGAAGCACGCGTAATGAGGTTATGATTGAAGAGCACATCCTGGTTCAGGACACAAATAGGACATTTCTCCACTAAAGGAAGACTTTTCTTTACAACAACGCTCCAAAAACTGCTTTAAATAAAAAACCATTAAATCTATTTATCAAAGAATCTTGAAGAAAAAACATCATGGTTTCCACAAAAAAATATTTAGCAGCACAACTGTTTTCAACATTAGTAATAATAAGAAATGTTTCTTGAGCAGCAAATCAGCATATTAGAAAACATTAAACAATCTTACAAACCCCAAACGTTTTAACGGTAGTGTATGAGCTGACAAATCACACAGCCGTATAAATGAATAGTTAGATGCTCACCTGAGTGGTTTGTTCTCTCGACTATCATAGATAAAGAAGAAGACCTCCAGTTCTTCACCCAGGTTCGAGCTCATCAGACTCTTCAAATGGACAAACATGTGATGTGTGCTGACAGGAGTCGGAGTTTCTTTCTTCCGGTGCCGATGCTCCATCTATCCATTCCAACACATAGAGATTATTACATGTGATGCAACCATTTTTCAATAGAGCAAGAGAAAAAAAAAGCATTCGCCATGCATGTAAACACCAAATAAAGCTCTAACTTTGCATTATGTCTTTTTAATACCCAGAAAAGCAGAGAAAGCTGTGCGTAACATAAGCATAAATGCATTGAATATTCCATTGAATTCCATTAGCTCCATGTTCACAGCACGGCTCCTTTACAGCCGGCCGAATCTAATTTGCTTCAGTTATTATGCTCCTTTCTTTGCAATGACACCACAGAGAGCAATGTCAAATGCGCGCACACACACAAACACACGTGCACGCACATCACTGCACACATGCTCCTTTTAAGTGCACATTCACACCTTTGTTGTGTAACAAACACAATTCTCACTTGGGATTGAGTAGTCGTTGAACCGCACTCTGTGTGAGGACACCGAGGTGTGAACAGGTGTGATGTGAAATATAAAAAGGCCAACGGGGCAGTGCATATGCTCTCTCTGTGATGCTGTGTGTATGCATGAGGACGACATAGATAGACACTAATAAACACACTTTCATTTAAAAACTTATAATACTAATGATGTAACCTTTAAGTATTCCTTACTTAATTAGCATTGGAAGTTTTAAAAGCAATTATTCAAGTAAATAAGCAGGCATTTACAATTAATGTCTCACAAACCATGTTGAAAACACAATTTATTTTACTTTATTTTAAGGTGACGTAGTTACATTGTAGCCTACTTACTCAAATAAGTACAATGTTTTTTGTTTTTTTTACAGTTGTAGCTACATTAGTAGCAAAACATAAAAGTAATCATGCATTTTAAGGTAATGTATTTAGCGAGATGCTAACACGTGAAATAGTTGTATTTTTACAATACACGGTAATACCTCAATTGCATACACAAATTGGGTTTCAACTGATTTTAAGGTGATGTGTGATTTAAAACAGAAGCATTTAAATACATTTAAGTCACCATAAAATTGGATAATATTACATTTTTATGGAACACTGCAGTATTTATTATAAATGATTTATCAGTGCACATTATTTTTAATTCATGTGCCCTCATAATGTTTAATCTGAATAACTTCCCCTCACTCTCGCAGCCTCTCGTCTCGTCTCTGCTGACATGTCTACTGACGCGAGGGCGGGGCAACCTGTCAGTCACATGAGATCGACCAATAGCAAACACAACCATCCGATCAATTCCCGATGGACAAAAGCCAGTCCAGCCCTACATTTTTTTAAATTCGAGAAGCCATTTCCCCTCGGATATACGTCACAATAGGGAAGAAAAGACTACTTCCCTTTCAAGCCAACTTTAATAAATGAAGAAAGAGAACCAAAGAGAGCAGCAATTTCTCCTTTACAAGAAATTACATTAACAGAAGCTTGTAATGGGAATGAATAGGCTAAAAAGATAAAGCACTGGAATTTCAATAAAGACTTTATTTCCCGTTTGGCGGGTCAGGTCAGATTACGGAAGGTTTTAGACTTCTTAAACCGCTTACTTTCACATCAAGAACTCCAAACAAAGACCACCTGTGTCCTGATCAAGCGTGTGTGGGGTAATAATCATCATGAACAATCAACCAAAGAGTAAGGACAAACTCAATGACAATGTGGCATTGAAAAGTGAAAGCAACTATGATTGTCCAATTTATTGTGTATTCATTGTTCTTGGCTAAGTATTCCCACTCCCAATTTCTTTCACACACACACATTTGTGGTAATGTCTAAATCCTCAGGACTAATTAAAGTGTGTGTGGTGAGACTGGGTGACCTGATTCACTCCCACACTATTCATCACAGCACATTGGGTATGTGTCAAAGGTAATGAGCTCCGTCTAAACACACACAGAACGCCATCCTGTTGAGCCTGCTATTCAATCACAGCTAAACTAGACCATCATATAGCACAAAATAACCCAAATAAATCAATAACTGTTGCCAAGAACTCATTTGCCCCCCACCCCCACCCCCCAACCCATTTTAGCTTCGATAGTCATTCATCATAAACACCCTTTCTAATTTTAAATAAAACCTTAAAGAACTTTTAATAAAGCTGTTACAACTTTTGAGATTCGTGTTCAAATAAAAAACGTTTCGGTCGTCAGCAATTTGCATGTTGCAAACATACACCTTGTGTTTCATCTCACACGCAGCTGATGGCAAAAGTGTGTGTGTGCCCGCCACATAAACCAAAGACAGGGTGGGGTAATGGAGTCCGTCTGGCAGCGGAGGGTTATTACATTACATTACATTACGCAGTATGGGGACATTTCAGGTCACATTTAGCCTAAGTAATGCTCCAATGTGCTTCGCAAAGCTCAATTATATCACAGCAGAGACTCGCCGCTGTCAACAACCCCTCCAGCTGGCAACCAGACTTCCACATCCATGACGACTGTAATTTTCTGCGGCGTATCTTGTCAGTGTGTCTCAGAATTACTGTGATTTTCCCCATAGGGCCTGATACTCGAGCTGATGGTAGAGCGTGAGGCTTTCATCTCGTGCCTCTTACGTTTAATGGAACGGGATTAAGTGGCTAAATCGGGAAACTTTCTGAGACGATAAACTCTTGAGTCAGGAACGTGGTCGTATGATAACGCAGCAAAACAGACGTACCAGTCGATAGAGCTCAGTGACGCTGATTTCATCCGGGTCCACCATGCTGAACTCTCTCCGGGGTACCAGGTCCAAACCCAGCTGCCTGTGAAAGGACGGAAACCGTACAGCATTACCAGACTGTGTACAACATATTTCTATGTTAAAGCCTGTTCACAGCAAGGACGATAACTATAACAATAACGATAAAGGCCCTGTTTACAGCTTGTATTAAGATGCATTTTGGTCGATCGGACACATTCCTGTTTACTCCTTTGTCAACTTTCAACCACTTATGTCCTGATTTCTTCGAGGGGAGGTTCTATGGGCGGGTAAATGTATGGGCTTTTTCAGATCTTTTGATCAATGGACAAAATAAGCTCACGCAATTTACATATGAACGTGCAAGGAGACGACGGAAAAACATACGGAGAGCTTTCAGCCACAGCTTTTATTTCTGCTCTGAAAGCAGCAAGACCACGACAAACACAGTGAGTGTTCAAAACCAGGAATGGTGAGAGAACATTGTGCTTGGTAAGCTCTTCAAACCGAACTTGGGTCATCAGCCGACAAAGTTTAAATCCAGTCTGGCCAGCACACTACACATAAGGTCAGTGTTTACCTGTTAATGTTTACACTATGAAAGCAATCCGGTCGAATCCGTTTTTGACTACCTATGAAAGTGATAGAGCGCGGACAAGCTCAAAACGTTTTAGTCCCCTTTTAAACCGGTGTAGTGTCATCCACTTGTGATCCAATCAACCAGGTTGATTAACTTAATCCAGGTGTAAAGATATAGTTCAAAAATCTTTTTAAATATAAAAGCATAGCAGAGTCCAGACCACAATTATAACGATAATGCCACAGAGAAACAATATCGTTGGAATCATTTTCAGAATGATTGTTTATAACTGATGAACAATAAAAACATTGACAGCCAATCAGAATCCATCCTGCTTTAAAGAGCTTGAACATTTACAAGGCAGACGACAAACCTGAAACACATGGTTATGATAAATTATATTGTGCGTTGGTCATAGGAATAAATTATATATAAACTACATATTAAAATATAATACAGTAGAAAACTCTTATTTTAAAATGTAACAAAATTTCAAAATGTTGCTGTTCTACTGTATTTTTTACAGTATTTTATTATTTTTATTGTATGCAGCCTTGGTGAGTATAAGAAATTTTAAACAAAATATTCAACACTTTTAAAGACCCCAAACTTTTGAACAGTAGGGAAATTAATATTGATTTATAAGTATTCATTAAAATATATTACCTTTTTTAAAATTATGTACAATAAAATTTTGGGGGGAATTCCAGTAAGAGAAATTTAAAGTAATTATTTTCTTCATGTAGAATAAAATATAACTATTTTTTTTCATATTTGTGTGAAATATGACTTGAGCATGTTCATAATGGGTGTTTTGAGATTCAACCTGTTACTTTATTACATCACACAGGAGATGCTGTACTCACTCATTGCCCCAGTCCAGACGTGCCGTGATGTGCTGTTTGACATCCCTCATGCGATCGTGGGTCAGGTGACCCACCAAAACCTGCCGCCTGAGGTCCAAAATTTCATTCATCACGTGCCACAGTCTGTGAAACAGATCTCCTTCGTTTTTCTATTAGCGTAAACAAAAGGAAAGAGCCACTGAAATGTTGAAGTTGCAGCTTTAATAATGGGCTATATTGCTATAACACTGATAAATAATGACCTGGTGTAGAAATAATTCAAATACAGTTTCCCCCCCGCATCAGCAGCTAAAATACATATAATATATTCCGCCCATCAGCATCTGTGTACCCAGAGTTCACGTAGGCAGTGTGTGGCTGTGGGCGGACTGCTGTGTTTGCCCAAACAGTATTTACCACAAAGAGCTGCTTCCACATGGCGCCCCAGTCCCTCAGGGTGGACGTCATCTCCGTAATGACAGAGTCTTCAGTCGGCACCACCGTCTCAAACTGCCTGCGAGTCAAATGTGGGCGACATACAGCGCAACAGATATGAGATACACCTCATCTGGTTCTGCGCTTGTTATACAATACGTTAATCAAAGGAAAAAGCAGATGTATAGTGGAGCGCTGGCGTTTTCCTTCTGTTCACCGTCGCTACATTCATTTAGCGTTATGTTCAGGCAGCCTAGTCTCAGATATCCATACACCAATTAAAAAAAAAAAAAAAAAAAAATCTAGAAAACCAAACGTTGCTTATATTGCTTGGATGCAGAATACAGAAGTAGGCAAAACAATAACATTGACAGATATGTATGAATTACATGAGTTCTCATAGGTTTGATTGCCATTCACTCTGAATTTAACAAGCTAACACAAAGGATTGCACTCATTGCCGTAATCAAGCTAACATACTGTCAATCTAACATGTCACACTGAACGTTTTCTCATTGAAAAATACAAATCATGTCATGTGAAAACGGACAGTTTAGTGGTGCAACACAAACATCATTGGAATTACTTTTTTTGCAGACTGCAAACGGTTCAGGTGGCTTTATTGCAGTAACAAACGTATGTGTAAATGTGCATGTTTGCACTTTATACAGAGATGATGGATATCTACGAGTACGCAAATGTTATTAATATCACAGTTTAAAGTTTCCATATAGGGGGAGATTTACTACAGTAAATACAGAAACAGAAGATTAACCAAGCTGAATTCTCTGCTATTTGGAGGGTCTGAATGTTTGCCATCCTTTCCTTCAACTCACCCTTTATTCTTGATGTGTGCATTCTTTAGATGGATGTAGTTGCATGGGAAAATGCCCTAAAAAGAAAGAGATAAACAAATCAAAATAAAGTGAATAAGTCTCCTAATAATCAAGGGAACAAAAAGACAAAAATAAAGAGAGAGACTGGCTTTTATCCGTGCGTTTCGCTGTGGTATTTCAGCAACTGAAAATAGCATCCGACACTGGCGGACCTGATAAAAGACAAAAAGGCAGTTGCTTACCTTGGCATTCGGGTTCTTGAGGATGAATCCTCTGTACCAACCTGAAACACAAAACATGTCTGTGACTTTCATCTTTAATATCGGCCTAATGTGTCTTGACTGAAGCCTTTTCAAAGGACGTTATCTAACAAAACACAGTAGGTAATGTTGAAATGTTCTCTTAGAAAGAAAGGACAAATCTATGTGCAAATGCAGTGAAAATAACATTTAAAATTCTTATTTCCACTGAAAGTCCAATCATATTCTGTAGCACATCTTAAGATACAAATTGGCAATTGTAGAATTTGTTTTGCTGAAGATTTACCATGTACAATAAACACAACTCTAAACAGGTTTTACTATCACATACTGTAGGAACTTGGTGGCATATTTTATTTTATTTACTCAACTGAACTTAGTCTCATTTTAAGACCTGAGGATTGTTTGGTTTGTTCCAAAACAGCTTTTTAAAATTGTAACAATGTTGCAATGAGATTTGTTAATACAAGTCACATGAAAGTAAACTGTCCTCTCATTGGTCAGAGTGCACCGGACCGGTTTTTGTTTCCATTCATAGATGTCATCCGTCAGGATTAAATCAGAAGATTAAAGCCTATATTTTTTAGATGCTCTCTAAACACCTGTATTTTTATGCGTTTTGGACCGTTGTTATGAAAAATGTTAATCAGCCCAAATTTCAATTAAGCATTTAACTTTGTCTTTTAAATCTGGTTGCATCATGCACAAATGGAACAATTTTACAGCAAGTACTGACATGCAAAGTACTGAAGTAATCGGTCATAATCATCCTGATTTAAAATCCTAAATATTAAACATGTTTGATATTATCGGGTTGGCCCTGATGTGCTCAAAGACAAATCGGGGCCAACCCGATAATATCAAACATTGTTTGATCTGTAAGATCATAGATAATCTGATCTGAACATCGTAACCGCCCAAGGTACTGGGCAATATTATTTCTCAGATTGTTGGGAAGGGTCAATCGGGGATAAATCGGGCTAAACTACTGCAGTCTGAGACTGGCTTTATAAAAAATGTGGTTCAATGTGGTTCTATATAGAACCCAGGGGTTCTTGATTCAATTTTAAATAATTATTTAGGTGTTCAAAGAACCCTTTAGGCCAAAAGATTCATATAAGGAGAAATGTATTAAATGTTTGCATAATACGTTCATGTTTAAAAGGTTATTCTGTGCTCAATTCATACAATTTAATTAGAATTAAAAATGAATTAAAACTAAAAATAGTGGGAAGCCCTAAAAGGTTCTATATGAAGTGCCAGACAGAACCTTTAATGGTCACCCGTGAACCAGAAGTTGCAACCGACTTTTCTTCAGTGTTCTGACGTATTTTCAAGTGAAACGGAATCAGTCGGAAGATTGAAAAGAAAAACGGAAATATTGAATAGAGTTCAGGGTTTCACTTTAGTGCCCCTCCTCTCCATCCCTTGCCCATAGAAAATTGGGTGGTTGGGGGGAGCCGTTAAACTGACTTCATCGGAGAAGGAACATGATTCCAGAGCGGATGCAAATGGTCAGATTATGATTAAAGATTACCACGACAAACTATTTTTTTTTCTGTTTATTCATTTGCACGGATTAATTGTTCACTACAAGACTAGTAATGTGCGCTAAGTAAACAGGGTAAGTTTTTTTATTCAGTGACGACTTTAAGGTTCTATACAGAACCTTTACTTTTAAGAGTTTATTGAGAGTAGGCAATGATTTGACCAATAAGTTACTTTCAACATCAGCTTCACATAGACACTGCACTACCACTGTTATCTAATCATCTCCAGCACAGATGAACCTTCTGCCCACTGCAAACCAGCACACAGACTACTGTGCTTCCTGGCAAAAAGCCGAGAAGCACAGTTTGAAGGTGTGAAAAACGGGCCTGCATCACCTCCGCACTTACGGTAAAGAGTGTAAGCTGCCAAATACAGAAACACGACCCCTCGTCTGATAATTAACACCTACAGTCAGTCAGGAACTAATGATTATGTAGTTTCATATTTACTGTTTAAGATTCTCCATCACAATGTTACTCCAACCGAAACCGGTTTTCTTACTCAAAAAAACAGGAAACGAGTGCACCCAGAGAACAAAGGAGTGTGTCTTCAAAGGGTGGAAACAGGAAACGAAGGAGTCGAGTGTGGGTCACAAAATAAGACTGGTTTGAAATCCTCCCGTCTGTGAGGTGGTACAGGTGTCTGTGTCAGCATTTATCAAATCAAGCCAACCCTGGTGAAAAGACCATCTTAGACTAGAATGACTTACCACGCCAGTTTATTTTGGATTGTTATAGCTGGTTTCTCACTTATTATATTATATTTTTAACTTTGCATAGACAAACCCTCTCATATAAATAGATTTTAATGTAGTTCATTGAAGGTCAGTAAACAGTATTTTCATAAATTGGTTTCATTGCAGTTATTTAAGGATACTATTAGAATACAATTACTATTACTATATAGGTTTAATTTTATTTCAGTTTAACCTTTAGTTCAGATTTACTCTATTTTAGATTAGTCAAAAATCTAAATAGTTGTTAGTTTTAGCCCTTCTTAGCTTATGAAGCCCTTCAACATGCATGGACTTCCTGGTAAAGCTAGTTTGGAAAGGAAGTCCTGCTGGTTAAGTTCATTAAGAAGCCACACCATATACTGGTGACCAACATTATCCTCAGACAGCCCTGTTGAAATGCAAAAATAGCCTATCCCAGCTATTTTCCTGTTAAAACTATCACTGAATTACCAGAATAATGTTTGTTTTGGACACTTTCATGTTGGACAAGTTAGTCTACCTGTGACAATAACCACCTTGTGCAAGTAATAGAACAGCATTGTCCATCTTAACCATTTAGCAATTTAAGCCGGTCCAAACTGGTGTAAACATTGGGTTTTATACCAATAAAATAAATGTAAAAGATGGTTTTGACGACAGTGGCTGGCATCAGCACTCATGTATTCACCTTCACATTTCTCCAGGATCTGCACCGTGTCACCGATCTCCAAAGGCAAGCCATGCTGCACCGTCCCTCGAAAACTGGCCAGCACTGCAACACAAAAAATGACAATCATATATAACGATATCTCATCAGTCTTTTCCACTGTCAGTATTGGGTGTAATGCATTACAAGTGACATTTATGTAATCCGATTACTTTTTTTGACGAGTAAAGCAACGCTTAACTTTATATATTTATAAAGTAATATCTGAGTTACTTTTTAATGAACATTACTTGGGCTAGAAAAGTAATGAACATTACTTTTCAATATTATTACTTTGCCTAAACATATTTAAAACTACTGAATTAAAATGTCTTTAAACATGCACACTCACGCATACATCGGAACAGACAAAAATAACAAAAGTAACAAAACATCACTTTCAACTAACTTTTCAAGCAATGTACTGTAATTAGGGGTGTAACGGTACACAAAAATCACGGTTCGGTACGTACCTCGGTTTTAAAGTCACGGTCTGGTACGTTTTCGATACAGCAAAAAGAAAAAATGCCAGAGAAATGTCCTATTTGTTAAAAGAAAAAATATTCTTAAATAACTGTGACTGTGAAAAACTGTGATTCCTACATCTTGAAACTTTCAGGTTTATAAATGGGGGTCATCTTTGAAGGATGAACAAATAATGTTTTGGTCATCACATTAAAAATAAATTTAAATATATAAATTTATTTATATGTTATTTGAGTTTTGAAGTGCTGGAAACAGATGTGTGAAGTACTTGAAAGCATTTCACTATTCCAGCCAAACTGGTTACAGTTAGTGTTACTATATTAAATCCATGGTGAATGTTGCTGGTCTGTGGACGTAAAGTATTAGTTCATTCACGGCACAATGTTTATCCTGGTTTCCACGTCAGCGCTGTTTGATCTAATAGAGATCTACGGTTAATAACGGAGAAATGTGAATGCTTCTCACTAGATCTCGCAGCGATGTTATTACTTCAGTTGCGAATTCAGATGTTTTCTTTACTGGATCTCTTAGCTCTGTGTTGTAACAGTGTCGCTTGATCGAGATCGGCTCGCGCTGCACAGATGTTGCTGGCCCGAACTGATAAACGATCCGTGAAGCACATAATGAGTAGCGCAGTTTCGTTCCGCTTTCATTACGCTTGCCATTTGATGTTGCTCAACGTTGTGGTGGTCGCGCCAGTGCGAATTTTTTCGGCAGGAAAAATGGTCCAAGGAATCGTTCGGTTTGTATGCGTACCGAACCGGAAGCCTCGAACCGAAACGGTTCAATACGAATACATGTACCGTTATACCCCTAACTGTAATTAGTTACCTTTTTAGGGAGAAACAGAATATTGTAATGCATTACTTTTACATTACTTTTTCATTTAGTTTAAAGGTGCAGTAAGCGATTTCTGCGAAACGCTGTGTAAAGTGGATCGGACCGAGCAGCACAACACACTTGTAGCCAATCAGCAGTAGGGGGAGTGTCCACTCATGATAGGGGAGGAGAGAGAGTGAGCCAATCAGCAGTAGGGGGAGTGTCCACTCATGATAGGGGAGGAGAGAGAGTGAGCCAATCAGCAGTAGGGGGAGTGTCCACTCATGATAGGGGAGGAGAGACAGTGAGCCAATCACCAGTAGGGGGACTGTCCACTCATGATAGGGGAGGAGAGAGAGTGAGCCAATCAGCAGTAGGGGGAGTGTCCACTCATGATAGGGGAGGAGAGACAGTGAGTTAATCAGCAGTAGGGGGAGTGTCCACTCATGATAGGGGAGGAGAGAGAGTGAGCCAATCAGCAGTAGGGG
The DNA here is from genome assembly GCA_030578255.1 of Tiaroga cobitis. Lineage (NCBI taxonomy): Eukaryota > Metazoa > Chordata > Actinopteri > Cypriniformes > Leuciscidae > Tiaroga > Tiaroga cobitis. The sequence continues at coordinate 39,540,036 of CM060594.1, forward strand.
GAGTGTCCACTCATGATAGGGGAGGAGAGAGAGTGAGCCAATCAGCAGTAGGGGGAGTGTCCACTCATGATAGGGGAGGAGAGAGAGTGAGCCAATCAGCAGTAGGGGGACTGTCCACTCATGATAGGGGAGGAGAGAGAGTGAGCCAATCAGCAGTAGGGGGAGTGTCCACTCATGATAGGGGAGGAGAGACAGTGAGTTAATCAGCAGTAGGGGGAGTGTCCACTCATGATAGGGGAGGAGAGAGAGTGAGCCAATCAGCAGTAGGGGGAGTGTCCACTCATGATAGGGGAGGAGAGAGAGTGAGCCAATCAGCAGTAGGGGGAGTGTCCACTCATGATAGGGGAGGAGAGAGAGTGAGCCAATCAGCAGTAGGAGGAGTGTCCACTCATGATAGGGGAGGAGAGAGAGTGAGCCAATCAGCAGTAGGGGGAGTGTCCACTCATGATAGGGGAGAGAGAGAGTGCGCCAATCAGCAGTAGGGGGACTGTCCACTCATGATAGGGGAGAGAGAGAGTGCGCCAATCAGCAGTAGGGGGACTGTCCACTCATGATAGGGGAGGAGAGAGAGTGAGCCAATCAGCAGTAGGGGGAGTGTCCACTCATGATAGGGGAGGAGAGACAGTGAGCCAATCAGCAGTAGGGGGACTGTCCACTCATGATAGGGGAGGAGAGAGAGTGAGCCAATCAGCAGTAGGGGGAGTGTCCACTCATGATAGGGGAGGAGAGACAGTGAGTTAATCAGCAGTAGGGGGAGTGTCCACTCATGATAGGGGAGGAGAGAGAGTGAGCCAATCAGCAGTAGGGGGAGTGTCCACTCATGATAGGGGAGGAGAGAGAGTGAGCCAATCAGCAGTAGGGGGAGTGTCCACTCATGATAGGGGAGGAGAGAGAGTGAGCCAATCAGCAGTAGGGGGAGTGTCCACTCATGATAGGGGAGGAGAGAGAGTGAGCCAATCAGCAGTAGGGGGAGTGTCCACTCATGATAGGGGAGGAGAGACAGTGAGTTAATCAGCAGTAGGGGGAGTGTCCACTCATGATAGGGGAGGAGAGAGAGTGAGCCAATCAGCAGTAGGAGGAGTGTCCACTCATGATAGGGGAGGAGAGAGAGTGAGCCAATCAGCAGTAGGGGGAGTGTCCACTCATGATAGGGGAGAGAGAGAGTGCGCCAATCAGCAGTAGGGGGACTGTCCACTCATGATAGGGGAGAGAGAGAGTGCGCCAATCAGCAGTAGGGGGACTGTCCACTCATGATAGGGGAGGAGAGAGAGTGAGCCAATCAGCAGTAGGGGGACTGTCCACTCATGATAGGGGAGGAGAGAGAGTGAGCCAATCAGCAGTAGGGGGAGTGTCCACTCATGATAGGGGAGGAGAGAGAGTGAGCCAATCAGCAGTAGGGGGACTGTCCACTCATGATAGGGAAGGAGAGAGAGTGAGCCAATCAGCAGTAGGGGGACTGTCCACTCATGATAGGGGAGAGAGAGAGTGAGCCAATCAGCAGTAGGGGGACTGTCCACTCATGATAGGGGAGGAGAGAGAGTGAGCCAATCAGCAGTAGGGGGAGTGTCCACTCATGATAGGGGAGGAGAGAGAGTGAGCCAATCAGCAGTAGGGGGAGTGTCCACTCATGATAGGGGAGGAGAGAGAGTGAGTTAATCAGCAGTAGGGGGAGTGTCCACTCATGATAGGGGAGAAGAGAGAGTGAGCCAATCAGCAGTAGGGGGAGTGTCCACTCATGATAGGGGAGGAGAGAGAGTGAGCCAATCAGCAGTAGGGGGAGTGTCCACTCATGATAGGGGAGGAGAGAGAGTGAGCCAATCAGCAGTAGGGGGACTGTCCACTCATGATAGGGGAGGAGAGAGAGTGAGTTAATCAGCAGTAGGGGGAGTGTCCACTCATGATAGGGGAGGAGAGAGAGTGAGCCAATCAGCAGTAGGGGGAGTGTCCACTCATGATAGGGGAGGAGAGAGAGTGAGCCAATCAGCAGTAGGGGGAGTGTCCACTCATGATAGGGGAGGAGAGAGAGTGAGCCAATCAGCAGTAGGGGGACTGTCCACTCATGATAGGGGAGGAGAGAGAGTGAGCCAATCAGCAGTAGGGGGAGTGTCCACTCATGATAAGGGAGAGAGAGAGTGAGCCAATCAGCAGTAGGGGGACTGTCCACTCATGATAGGGGAGGAGAGAGAGTGAGCCAATCAGCAGTAGGGGGAGTGTACACTCATGATAGGGGAGGAGAGAGAGTGAGCCAATCAGCAGTAGGGGGAGTGTCCACTCATGATAGGGGAGGAGAGAGAGTGAGCCAATCAGCAGTAGGGAGAGTGTCCACTCATGATAGGGGAGGAGAGAGAATGAGCCAATCAGCAGTAGGGAGAGTGTCCACTCATGATAGGGGAGGAGAGAGAATGAGCCAATCAGCAGTAGGGAGAGTGTCCACTCATGATAGGGGAGGAGAGAGAGTGAGCCAATCAGCAGTAGGGAGAGTGTCCACTCATGATAGGGGAGGAGAGAGAATGAGCCAATCAGCAGTAGGGAGAGTGTCCACTCATGATAGGGGAGGAGAGAGAATGAGCCAATCAGCAGTAGGGAGAGTGTCCACTCATGATAGGGGAGGAGAGAGAATGAGCCAATCAGCAGTAGGGAGAGTGTCCACTCATGATAGGGGAGGAGAGAGAATGAGCCAATCAGCAGTAGGGAGAGTGTCCACTCATGATAGGGGAGGAGAGAGAATGAGCCAATCAGCAGTAGGGAGAGTGTCCACTCATGATAGGGGAGGAGAGAGAGTGAGCAAGAGGGAGATTTGAAAAAGACTGTAGAAGGAGAGATGGCTGAGAGACTTCACAAAAGAGAAAGAGGAAAAGTCTTTACAAAAGACAATCAGAGGAATATCAGGCAATATCTTTAGGACTCATGTATATATTAGAAAAGGATGCAGAGGTTGTGTTGTTTCTGCTCCATACGTGAGTAACATTGTTTTTTCTATGTTTCACAGAACCAGAATCGCTGCAGGCGATTAACAACCAACTCTTGCTTGTACTCTACTGTAGCGTACTGCATGTTCATTTTATTTTCTACCTTGTCGTTCGTCCTTCATCCTTGCTTTATTTTCCGTAAAGTATTATTTTGCTTCGCTTCAGCTATGATAAAGAGACATCCAATGCATTGCGTTTTCGTGCATTTTGGGTGGCGGAGCAATGAAGGGAGGGGTAGGTTTTTTTGGGTTGATTTCAAATATTTGTTTACTGCACCTTTAACTTGATGTACTAAAATGAAATAAAAATATAAAAAATTACTTTTTTTTTAAACTACTAAGGACAAAAGGTATCTCAATTACACTTAAATAAAACTGGTGACATGACATTTCAAACCATGTCATGACATTTATACGATGAATTTAATCAAGAGAACACTGAAGAAAACAAACAAACAAACAAACAAACTGCTCCATTCCCTTCCATGCATACACATTTGATCAGCTATGAACCAAAGCTGAAGTTCGGCAAAAACTGTGCACCAAAATTGCATAGTGCAAAGACATTTGATTCATAGAATGTAAACATCACAGATTTTTGGCTGAATTCAAAGAGCGCACAAACCCAAAAGCTGTCTTTTTTGCAGTGTTGTGGGGTTTGAAGTAATTTCAGATGCTCAAAGCCTAGCGTGACCTCAGCTTAAGCTCATAAGGGCAGGGTTGCCAGATTTGCTCTGAAGTTCAGCACCGTGGGAAGGTTTAATAAAAGTGACGTGTCTCTCTTCCTTAAGCGCTCAACAGAGAGACCTGAGGAGACTCGCTTTGATGAGCATGTACGCTAAGAGCCTTTGAAAAAGTCAAGGCTCCCTGAGCCAAGAAAAGTAAAGAAATAGAGCAGAAATTAAGAATATGGAGACTAAACGATGGTGAAAGACATACAAGAAGAAAAGAATAAGTGACAGACTGGAAAATTATGAAAAAGAAACTGCAGAGAGAAAATAATGTCACAAACAGCCACTATGACAGCTCTCAAATCTATTATAATGATGTCATCATTGCCCACTCCACTCACAGGGGATTATGGGATGTGTGTGTTAAATCAGGTTATCTCACCTGCCTGAGATGATTTGTGGAGTGGATTTCATAGTTTTATGGGACATAGGCCAATCTGGGATACTAACAAAGAGGCTCTGACCCAATTGAGAACCTGTGTGTGTGGTAAGACTTTAAAAGATTATTAAAAGTCATCCTAAAATGCACAGATCACCCAGAAACACTCACAAATTCCCAATCAAATCATTATTGGCAGTCAGTTCTTCTTAGAAAATCAAAAAACAAAGTCAAATCAGTGTAGCACAACTGATTCCAAAACGAATAACTCCTATGAGTTGATTCTTTTTGGTGAATCAAAAACATTCAGTTCGACCAGTTTATTCCAGCGATTCCCAAAAGAATAACTCCTAGTTGGATCTTGTTAGCGAATCTAAAACATTCAGCATGATCATGTAAACTAATCGCCAAATGAGTCTTATAGGTTGGTTGACTTAGTTTTTTTAGTAAATCAAAAGCATAGAGTGCGACCATTGTATTGTAAGTGATTCCCAAATAAATGAATCCTATGAGTTGATTCTTTTGAGTGAATCAAAAACAAAGGAAATCTAATCTTATGATTGATTGGAATGTGTCTTAGGAGTTTTTGTGTACATGTGTGTGAATCAAAAAAAAAGGAACTAAGGGGCCATAATTCCTTACAATTTCCATCCTTACACATAACAACCACCCAGAATACCCTAGCAACCGCATCACAACACCCTGGCAACCACTGAAGAGGAGTTTTGGACAGACAAGCAGCACTCATATTTTCCTCTAAAAATGTACAATTGCATTTCACATTTCATACAATTGTAAATATGGTAAACTGATCCACTAAAATTGTAAAACCTGGATCTGACTGAATATTTTTTACTCAGAATTGACAAACTAGAACCTAGCTAACCTAACTAGTCCTTGAGTTCAGTGCATCTCCTTGAAACACTCATCCAATCACAATCCCAATGTCCAAAATTTCTGTCATCCAAAAAGCTTCACAACCCAAGTTGTCCCTGAGTTTTGAAGGCAGCTGTATCCTATCTGTGTGATTTGACTTTAAAATTTGGAAGGCAAAATAACAAAGTAGGTCCGTTGAATTAATTATACAGGTTTTCGGCAGCAGCGCATTAAATTATTCATCTTGGATGCGGAGTCCTTGACAGAGCTCATATCCTTCCCCGGTAACCGTACGGCAGCTGATAACTGAGCTGGAGCATCGCCAAAGAGGCTCAAACCTGAGCAGTGACCGAAAAATACTTTCAGTGGTTTTTAATTACCTGAAGAAAGAAAAAGAACTAGAATGTGAGGAAGAGAGACGCCCTTACCTCTCCAAAAAAGGCAAACTACCAATTTTAAAAACTTAAATGGCAAACATGCTTTCAAAAGTTCAACCACAGTGCTCCCAAAAAGTATTTGGACACACTTAATGTCACTGCATAAAATGCAGATGATTTTCATTGGATGTATGAAGACTTGTTGTTGGTCCCAAACTGATAATTGTCACAGCCATAAATGAGAAAGCAAATTATAGTTCTGCTCATGGATATTTAGTTTCCTTGCAACCAAGTCAAATAAAATAGGATCTTTTAAAAAATTTGATGCCAAACTCTGGCAAATCCAGTGATTATTTCAACCTTAAATAACTCTTTACTTTAACCCAGTATGTTGATGACACAATGTATGAATTAAAAACATGAATAATATTTCACAACATTTATTAACTAAATCCATATTTATAGTAGAGGGCCAGATTTCCAGACAGAGATTAACCCTGGAACTAAATTACAATCTCATCAGTAATTCTGCACTGAAAATCCTTTTTAGCACTCTCCCTAATCCGTGTTTGGGACACTAGCCCATAGTGTCTTGAAAAAAAATCATCTCTGAATACATTTACACACTACTATTCAATTATACTAATATTTTACCTATATTTTATGTGTAATGTTAATATATATTTTTTATAATACACATTTCTCTAGACTTCATTCACTATCTTGCATTTTGTGTTGCACTGCATTCTGGGATTGTCTGATAAATAAAATGCTTAGATTTTGTTCTAAAAAATATTTTGTTAGGTTGCATAATTTTGCACACTGTTGAAGGAGCCTTTGCGTGCATGCATTATGCCTAATAATTAGGACTGGGTTGAAAATATAGATTTTAATCAGATTCTCTTTTTGATGAACGGATTTCTATTATTAAATCCCAAGAATCGTTATTTTAGTCTATGCTGTTTCCTGTTAATGTGTGAACAAAACTTCACTTGATTTCACATGATTTGTACCGCCTTTCATCCAATAAATCTTTGCTAACTTTGATACTCTTGATATGAAACAAAGTATTGGCTTTCATATTCTGTCAATTTATAATGAAATTCAAAAAATAAATACCGGTTTGGTGCTCTTTAATGTTTTGTGACAGATTGCTGTAGCCACTTTATGAGCCAATAATCTCTTTCTCTTTACTATTATAGCACAAAATAAACATAAAATGAACATCAGAAGGTATATTGAAAGATACAGTACAACTTACAGAAAAGTTTCATGTGACATGTAATTGCTCAATCAACGGAAAGACGTCAATAAAACAGCTTGTGAACAATAGGTCACGCAACGTTGTTTACCTCAAGAAAGCTATTCAATGTCTATAGCTTGATAGTCAGCTAGAAAAATGAACACGTGTACATGATATATCCAAATTAATACATTTTGAATTGATCTGAATCAAAATCAGAATTGAATCGTGAAATGTGTGTCGGTGCCAACCCCTAATAAAAATCTTTTATAAGTTGGCAGCAAAGTCAAAGCAACTTTGTTTCTCCCACAATGCACATGCCAACAGTTAAAATCAAACACACAGTCCAATCCTCAGCAGGGTGCCATGCTCTCGCGTCCTATAATCCCACTGGGCTGACACACACCTACGACAGCGAGCCTCATCCCTTTGGCTCAGACTTCGAAATAGAGAACTCAACACAAGACACTGTTTGTGCGGATTAACTGCAGATCTGGTTTAGGTCTGCGGAGGGTGTGATGCTACAGTTGGGTAGTCTAAGCTCTTTACAGCACGACACAGAGCTCGGGATGATGGGTTTACCCTCGCCGCTCAAGTTCTGGCCAAGTGACATGTGTATCTGCCTCAGTGCTTCCAGGAAACAGAAACACAGCTCAGAAGATTTATTGTGTGGAGTGTGGAAGAATCCCATGGTTTGGAGCCTGAACAAAATTAAATGTTACAGTGTGATGACCAATTATAAAAGAGAACATGACTGAAACCTTTTTTAAAAACAACTAAATATGACATGCTAATCAAAAGCAGGCAATTTTGTAATAGCATTACATTTACAACAACAGTTTCAAAAAGTAGCCTAAACATATTTTAAATGCTTAAAGTAGTCATTTTCAGCGACATTGTCAATACCTACAGTATGGTGGCCAATTACTGCTGATATATTAAAAATATCAAATAATATATAAAATGTCGGTGCCAATGGTCTCGTGGGCAGCGCACCAACATATAGTGCTGTTGCATTTCGGGCGACCCGAGTTCAACCCCTCTCTCTCCCACCTCATGTCCTGTCCACCCTATCATAATGAAGGCAAAAATCATTAAAAATTTGATAAATATTATTATCAAATAATAAGGCAATCCTTAAAAATATTTTGGTTTGCAGTAAGAGCAAAAAAAAAAAAAGAGACAATTTTGGTCATGTTGATTATTAAGTCGGTATGATTTTAAACTAATTTGCATATCGTGACGTCACTGACTGGGTCTTCAACCCATGCCTTCGGGCGCACCATTGCGAACCTCATTCTGATACAGGTTATAGAACAATTTGAAATCTTTGTCAAAAAACATATTTATTGCATTAATTTCAGCTGCATTCATTTGGGAAAAAAAATAGGCAGAATCAATAAAAAAAAAGAAGCCACTAGATTTCAATGAAAGTGGATTTTCAGAGGGAAACAAATAAATTAAAATGACTAATCTCAGCAGCGCTGCGCCGACCAATAAAACAGCGCATTTTAGTACACTCCGGTATGGGATGTGCTGTTTTATTGGTTAGCGCGGCGCTGGTGAGATTAGTTTGCGCCGCGCTGACCATTGGGTGGCGCAAGCAAACACTTCCTCCCTGCACTGTTGAGTCTGTCGCGGCTCGGTCCATTGAGCCGCGCAGATTACATGTCAGCGCAGCGCGAACTCTGTAACACCGCGCCGTTTCGTCCCACTTTCGGTGTGTTTGGCTTCCCATACTTATGTGTGTTTGTTTGTCAGAGCCTCAGACGTATTTCACAAGCAGCCGTGCCGCGGCCATCACCAAGCGCGAACCATTGACAGTGAATGAAACGAAGCGAACGCACAGGCCATAGTGTGACATGCGTAAACCAATGGTGTAGGCTAAACATTATCATCATAGATGATGCCACGGGTTTTTATTTAAAAGAAAGAACGTAGCCTACGCAATTTATATTCACAGTATACTATAATATAATTTATATTATTTTATTGCATTTGTATTAGTTGTTTGAAGAGTAAAAAAAAAAATCGGTCAGTCTTAATGCAAGTTTACAACCGGCAAGTCGGTCGGACTAAAAGGGAAAAAATAATAATAAATTGGGTCGGTCCTAATTTGACAGGGTCGGTTGGGTTACGGCAAACAAGAATATTTTTAAGGATGGCCTAATAATAATGACAATAATTTGTATAAACCAAACTATACAAATATAATTAATTTAATTGTCTGACATTGTAAACTAGCTACATAATTAAACTGAATACACAAATACATATGGTAGCCTACCCATTAAAA